>LQNS02000141.1:38028093-38039557 GCA_001587735.2 Parhyale hawaiensis | reverse complement strand
TTTGCTCTTGCGCAAACATGCGTCTAATTTGAGGGAAATCCGCACCAGCACAGAGAGCCTAAAAATCCCTACAGAAAAGAGCTTTTTTCACAAACAAATTCTCATTAGCGCCTATAGCTAATGAGATGTTTGCTCGGGACGACTAATGCCGGGCGGTATAAAAATGTTTTTAATTTTTTATTCAATATCTGCAAGAAATAATTTATATTTTTCATGAGACTCAAATAGATCCACTCCATGCAAGGCAAAAATATGTGCAACTAGCACCTTTCAATTTGCGAAACTCCAAATTGGAAATCACACAGTAAGGCTACTGTTATATATGTAGAGAGTTTCAGATCTCATTATAATTCACCTGCATTAAATTACAAAAATCTATTTAATAACACGAACATCGTCTACTATCGAAATTGAACTATCTTTCGGGCATTTTTTTTTCAATAGGCACAACAGAGGATTTTGTTATTTTGAGGCAATATATAGGTAAATAGGCACATTTTAAGACATTTCGAGTCTTCTTCTAAGTCCCAAAATCGGGAGTCTCGGATTAGAAGAAACAGCAGACAAAATTTGATTAGTTTAGGTTAGGTTTCTAAAGCTGGGAACGCACTAGGCTTTTACATAGACAACTTGATGCAAGGATGCAAGACTCGAACGTCATTTATGCCACGGTATCTATGCTACCGATTTTAACTTTGTTTCGAAACGGCCCACGAGCTGCTCATCCTAGCTCCCAGCTGGGCGTAGAAATGCATATGTGTCCCCGGCACTTGGGTCGCCGGTTATTTTTTCCCACAGAAAAACAATTGGAACTTTAAAGTCATATATCTCCAAACCGAAGTGTCAGCCACCAAAATTATATCCGTGTAAAATGTCTTAAAATGCGGTTGTTTACTTATCTATGCCCTGAAAATAACAGGGGCTTTTTCTAAAAATTTTGCAGTTTTTGCTCTTCCAACTAACATGGTACAACCAATAAATATCACAAATTTATACAAACAATTAAGAAGGCTGCATTTCAAAACTTTTAAAATTGAATAACAGTCGTAGCGGTCCAGATTTTACCAATTTCTCTAGCTGGTGTCAGCAATATTGTGTTCAAACTGAATTTAACCTTCTAACAATGTATAGTAATAATGCAAATAATACTCAATTACTCAATTCAAGAAAAGGAAAGTCATAGAACTTCAGCGTTTACGTTACTGCATTTGTTTCAGCAGCTATAAAAACTACGATGCTCATAACTTCACAAAGTCATAAAAACAGCCCCTACTGTGCAAAGTTGGTAGGGATAACAAAAGTTGCTCTACTTCACGAAAGAAATAAAAGCTAATGCTGACTTATTCTTGCGCCCATTTTCAATGCGATTTATGGATAAAAAAAATATAGTGAATAAAACACAAACTACAAGTTATGATTGTAACAACAGAATGAAAAACTAACTTATTTAATTCGCGCAACCATAACTTTAATTGACTGTATTCTTGAATAAAAAATTAAGAATACTACACAAAAGTGCTTCACATGCGACAATTCAAGCAATATACGGCAGTCATACATTTTGTAATATTAATTTTGGAATAACATAGTCAATGTTTGTAAACAAAGGCAGTGTTACCCAGCTCATAACCCTAAAATTTAGGAGGGTTGTCGTCGGTGTCACCCAGTGTAACCCAACCTGTGACGCATTGGAGGCCGGTGTAGCACAGGTGACACCGAAGGCCTGATTGCAACTTGCCCCTTATGTGGCTGGTGCCGCCTATGTTTCGGTAACAACTAAAAACGCCTATAACCATTAGCATTGTTTTACTTTATCGCTTCTCTCTACTTCTATTTCAGTGTTAGTGGGTGTCTCAAATGACCAGTGCTCTAACTGTGCTCGATACGCAAGCCTGTGTAACTGTGTGTAGTAATGCAAAACAAAAACTAGTAGTTCTGCCTGACTACCATTCATTGAACTTGGAAATATACTCGTGGTGTTTAACTCGTTGCTTTATCATTGCCGCACAGACTTATCTTGGAACCGCAGCTGGCTGCCAGGCTGCCAGCCAATCAGAACGCATGCGCCGGTGGCTACTGCCTTATATTAATAATTTGTTTTTCTAGAAAAAAAATCGTTTAATTAATAATGTAGATAACTAAAAAAACCCTTTGTTTTAATTTAATCAGAACTTTATATTGACATTCGGAGATTTGAAATCGGTAAAATGAAGGTTGGGTAATGTTCGGAAAGTATCGGAATATTGGTACGCTTTGCTATTTTTTAAAGATTCGGTAGTTCGCGGACGAATATTCGGAATAAATGTTCGCACTGAAATTTTGAAAATCGATTCCGCTATTCGAAGGTTCGGAACCCAAAACTGGCGAAGATTCGGATTCGGAACCCAAAAAAGGTTCGCGCGCCCACCTCTGCTGACAAAGAGATATACCCTTCAGTGCTTAAAACAAGGGCACTGGTGAACGATTATAATTCAAGAAAAAAAGATGACCCAGAATGTGCAACAGAGGCCACATGGAAAAATGTATTCTCCAGCCTTATTGTCAAGATCGATTCTTAAAAGTGTTTCATGAGACTCAAATCACACAGTAAGGCTACTGTTATATATGTAGAGAGTTTCAGATCTCATTATAATTCACCTGCATTAATTGACGTCATGATTAGTATTTCGGTACAGTCTGAGTTTTTAAGATTGGGAAACCTAGTAATGAGATTCGGATTTCAATGCGAACAGCGTTATTTAGAGAACCACACGGTCATTTGGAGCACTTGTCATAGAGAAACGGAAATATGAGCATATCTCTTTTCATCTAGTTGTAATTTTTGGCTTTAACGTCATATACGAATTTCTTCACTGTTATAAGGTTACAGTTTTGACTAAATTTTTTCCGGGTTAAAGGGTAGTTTATCGACAGGTCATAGATGTTTCATAATTAAGCTTCCAGCAGCAAAACACTATACTGAAAGTCTGTCTCAGAGATGAACGAACACATAGACAACTAGAGCACTCTGAGAGCGCATACCTCCGCCAAGCGAAGCAACGGTAACAAACACTTCAAATTGGCTCCGAAACCATAATTTTCTTTCTATAAACTCCAAAATCTAATCATTTGTGCCTTACAATATTAATAACAGCTAGTGTAATTATCTTGAAAATCCGTTCCTAACTTTTTTAGTTACACTTCTAACAAACGGAAAGACAAACACGAGTCAAACATACAAACGAAAAAATCGATCTGCACCAAAATTTGATCATTTATGTCTTTTACCACTACTAATAACTTCCTTAAATTTCACAAAATTCATTGATTATTTTTTGAGGTATTTTGCTAACAAGCATAAAATTAAAAACCGTGACAAACGAGCGAACCAACAAACAAACCATTACCAAAATTTGGTCATTTACTCTTTGTTATTTACCGAGCATTCATGTTAGTTTCAGAAAAATCTGTCTATAATTTTTGAGAAAATGAGGCAGACAAACAAACTAACGGATGGCCATATCTTCACCAAAAGTTGAAAAAAAAATTTGTTCCTCCTAACATACCTAACAATCCTTGTAAATTTCGTTCGAATCGGTTCATAACTTTTTGAGTTATCTCGGTGACAGACAGACAAATAGTGAAACAGACAGACAGACAAATAGACAGACAAACACGAAGAAAACATAACCTCCTTGCCGGAGGTAATTAAATTAAAAATACAGAACCCTGATTAATTAAAAATCTGAAACGATGGAACTCGAATGTCCCTGCTGATGTTGACCAATATTATAAATACTTATTTATGTCCAGCAGTCATAATTTGGGGATTTTCTGACTAGTTCGTTTTCTGAATTTATCAGTTTCACCAATATTATAAATAGCTACTTATTTCTTAAAATATTGGACATCCAAGAGTAATAGTTTGAGGTTTCTGTCACTAATACTTCTACTGAATTTATCAATCTATGTTGCCGAGCTCGGCCAAATAAATTGATAAGTAAAAAAGAAGCATTATTGAAAAAATCTCTAAATTATAAATACTGTATACCCCACCAATCGTTTGCACAGCAGCACTATGCATCGAATCTGCGACGGGATTGGCATAGGAGCGAAGTGCACCTCGTGATTTCCTTTGAAGTTCAAAGCATCGATAAATTGTAGCCAGTCAACTGTAAGCTTTTTCTCAGTCATTTGACTTGAAAGTTCGCAATAATTTGCACGCTTCGGCGATCAAGCGCAAAGGCGCACTGAAAATCACCATAGGTTATCCGTACCGTGTATGTACAGTATGTTAACGGTGCTGCTCTACCCATCTTAAGGATTCTTCCTTAGTTGTTCTGCATCTGCAGTTCCTTTTCTTTTGCGCTCGAACACTTAGATTGTAGAATCTATTTCTCGATATTTCTAAAATCTATATCTCGATGTTTTTAAAATCTAGGTCTCGGTGTTTCTAAAATCTTTGTCTCGACGTTTCTAAAATCGATGTCTCGATTTTTCTAAAATCGATGTCTCGATTCAGGATACAGGGCGCCCATACCTGTTTCATACGTGTTGCCAGGAGCTCAGTGACTTATTCAGAAGTCACATCAGACGTCAGTCTAAATATAATAAATAAATAACTGGCAAAAAACACTTCTATCAATTCATCATTAAATGCATGAATATTATCTTAGAAAGAATCCAAATTTCTATAAATAAACATCGCTCTTCATCGGTCATCCATGATAGATGTCTATTCTGTATTATCAACGGCTCTGGGAAATCCTTCAGTATTACTCTATTTTGCATGCACACCGCTGACTCATGTATTTCTCTACCTGCATGTCACTGTAACATGCTGTGTGGTTCCGGACAAGTCTGTCAATTTATTATTGCACATTATATACGCCCGCGTTCGTCTTCCTGCTGTAAGAACTGTAGTATACTTAAACAAATATTTATATGTATAACAGCGTTAAGGACGTGTTCTAAGAATTCAAAAAAGAAGCTAAGAATCTAAGAAAGACTGGAAACGAAGTAAATAAAAGTGCATAAGCAGGTAGATTTACTGATGCTCTGAGCTGCAAAGGTAGATGACATAAGCTTTTAGTAAGGTCTGGCTAAATTTGACTCGAGTGCTTTCCTCTCGAGTCTCTCTCTACAGAATACGTTCTGTTCTTTTCTTCCACTCCCCTTTAAATCTTTTCAAGCTAAGATTGGCTCGGAACAGCGGAAAGTTAAAATACGCTAGGAGCAAAGTTGTAATTCAAAACATATATAGTTCAGGAGTAGCTCTCACATACTCTGCTCTGTGACTGTAACAGGAGAAACAGATTAATCGCGGTGTCTCTGCACTGTTTCTCCAATATTTTCGCTAGCATAAATATAATCTATATATTTTGACTGTAGTTAGTCCGCTCTAGAAAAGATTTGACTGAGCTCTCCGAAGCAGAATTGGTAGGAATTATTGTTAATATTGCTTATTGGGAAGATCAAGGTAGTCATGCCCTTCATCACTACAAGCATGAATATTTAAGGGGCAAGTCCTGCTGTCATATCTGAGGGCGGACTGCACTAGCCTACAAAAAACTAGAGGCCATGTCTTTACATTTTCTGTAAATTTCATTGCCACGTGTCCATATTTAACACAGAACTTTTCCACGTTAGCAGCATGTTTATCGCTAATAAATAACAACGCAAAGAACTCATTGCAGCATATGGCTCATGGCTGCTAGGGATACAGACAAAGCATTGCCACTATCAACCGACATTATACCGTATGGAAATTTTTAGGCGATTATTCAGTAGTATTAGACAACTCCCCTACTGCTTTCATATACATACCTACGATTTTTCCACAGAGTGTAAGGATATTCAGGAAAGGTAAAGAATAACAGATGTATACCTATATAATGGGATTTATAATATGCTTATACCCCCGTATTTTTAATGTATTGCCTTTGGCAACTGTTCTCATACAATTCAACAGCTCGTTCAGTAAGTGATAAATCTATATTGGATAATTTCCAATTTTTACCTCCTTCCCATTACTTAAAAACACAAAAGAAAAAAATAGGGCTTGCCGCAATTTCATGATGCATTAAGAATTTTGCGAAAAACGAGATAAAATGAAAATGTATCGGATTTCAGCTTCATCATTAGTCCTGGAACATCCAAGAAATAGTAGACTGGTTACGTTTAATACGCTAGATGGAAATCAGTTAGATAAATCTTATTTCAATACGACCAACATACTAAGCCAATGGAGTTTGAAGACATATACGAGATTCGTGTAAGAACATTTCAGTCTGTAAATGTACAGTGATGCTAATATTCCTATGTCAAAGATACTGCCGGCCAAACTAAAGACGCTGAAATTATAATCTTCCAGCACAGAAGAGCTGTGAATATTTATTACGTACATCCAGCTTCTGCACGAGTTTTTATTTCTATTTTCTTATTAAAAATAGTTCATGCCTGATAAAGAACTGATGTGTGTGCGAACTTAACACTCGGCATGCGAATTTTTGCACTGCACTCACTAGTTAGCGTCTGTGTGAATTCCACACAATAAAAATACTGATCTTTAGCTATGCCCTCGGAGCCGTATCATGAATACGAGGTGTGAAAACAAGTTCCGAGCCTGACTGCTCAATTCTAACCGGTGAGAAGTAAGTTTCTCGAACTGAACTCGAAAAAAAAAAACTTAATTTTTCTCCTGACTTTGACTGAAAGGGTAACGCTCGCAGCTGTCTGCTCTAAGCCAAGCTCGTAACACTCAAACGAAATAGAAAATCAGCGAAGAAAGAAAAAAAAAGAAATGTATTATCCCGAGAACAAAAGCCGACAAATGAGCGAAGGAAACGGAGATTTCTGTGAAGTAATTATTTCTGCCGTCATTTCATGACGGCGTAGGCGACCAGTAGATTGGAATCACGACTACAGGTAGGAACAGTGAAACGCTGTCAATGCAATTTTTTGCCACATTTTTGACGACGGGCTGCACTAGCCGTGATTCCTTACAACGGGCTAGTTCTAACTTGTACAAAGTTAGTTCTATGAAGACAGCACTGGGGAAGTTGCAGGGATGAAGTGTTTTCACCGCCAAATTATTGTTATTTTCCTCATCTTCATCCATTGCTATGCTTATAAATATTTTTCAGATTCGAAAATTTTCAGTANTTAGTTCTATGAAGACAGCACTGGGGAAGTTGCAGGGATGAAGTGTTTTCACCGCCAAATTATTGTTATTTTCCTCATCTTCATCCATTGCTATGCTTATAAATATTTTTCAGATTCGAAAATTTTCAGTACATAGAAGTATTTAATTTTTGTTCTGGTGCCAATGCTGGCGTTAGTGACAATTTATGTCATGCGTGCTAAATACAACACACAAAAAGTCTATGCATTAAAATAAGAATACCACAAATAAAATCCAAGGCTATTCGGTTGGCTATTTTAAATCACGCTTCGGACCCGTAAGTGAAAATAAAATGTGGTTTTCATTATATAACAGTTAGTAATATTTCCGAGAACTATTTATATAGAGTTAAACTTTAAATCCACACGGCTACGTGCATATCAAAGGTAGCTACATCTTCGCATCTAAATATTCTGAGACAGTATCGATTGGTATAATTTAACACAATAATAACGTTTTCTAGAGCACACAACTGATGTACTAGCAACACAGTAGCACTCGCTAGCTACCGTAAGCACCAGTTGGTGTAAATAAACATCGTCAGTTAATTCACAGGTTGCTGGCACCAGGACGAGGCTGCCACTGTGTCTGAGAGAGCAAGCACATGTTGCACCACACTCCACGAATGCTTCATCTCGACTGAGCTCAGAGCTTCCCTCTCAAAGGGCTCTCATTCATAACCTATCGGCCGTAGTATTGCGACCTGTGTCATAGTACGCTCTCGTCCCTCATTCGAAAGAACGGGACGATACAGTCAGTCCCCGCCGTAATATAGATTATCGTGTTATGACTTATGAGGCAGCTGATCAGGCAAGTTTCATTCAATGGAAGATAAAACCGATTTTTTTTTCTCTCTCATTTACAGGACTTTTCTAGTTGTCTAAATTTAAACATACTTTTTACTTCACTAGACAAAGTTCCCGGCGAGATAAAAAAAAAACAGCCTACTTTATCAAAGTTGTATTAAGATGGCAAGTCATTTTGTTACGTTTCCGGGTTACAACGCCTATGGTCACTCATGGTCTAGTCCTATTGTACTCAGGCTGTAATAATTCGCTGCAAAATATCCAGCAGACTTTGTACCTAAAATAACACACTGGGAGAATGAGCCAGTGTGGCACAATAGCGAGAGCCTCAGCGAGCGCGCGTTTGTCTGGCAGGCGAGATTGAACAATGAGACTTGACTTGTCAGGAACTACAGACAGAAGCGTTGGTTTTGCCACTCTAAATCGTGCTGCAGGTAGCGAAGCACCCCGATTTTCTTGAGCCAACTAGAAGCTCCATTTTGAGAACCAATAATAAAATTTGATAATGGGGTCAGTTATAACCAATTAAGGGTGAACGCCAAAAGTTGATTCACCAGGTTAAAACCGGCGCACCTGTCTAACGTTCTGAGCAAGTCAGACATTTTAATTTCAATGGCCAATGGAACGCGACTTTAGATTATAGTGGTATAGCACAGGGGCAGTTATTCCTGCCTGTGGTAAGCTGTTTGTAAGCGTTTTATTGTTATAATAATAATATTTTATTGATAATAGAAATGTATTCGCTCTGCTTAGAGTCAGCACTCACTCTTAAATTACGTTAAGAGACGCACCAGACTTAGCAATCAATGCAAGCTACGCTGTGAAAAAGTCTGGGTTCGTTGCCTGTTAGAAGCTTACTGGTTGCGCCTCACACCAGTAAACACTTGGTAAAGGGGTGATTGGTAAAATATAATTAATAATATTATAACATTAAATCTATATAAGAGCCGCATAGAAGTCTGGCACCCATTATTGTTCGCTGCATTGTAACAACAAAACACACAACTACCGACCCATGTTTCCACAATACTGTAAAACATTAGGTACTTGGTGTAATCATCAGGACCTGCCATATGGAGGTACCGATTCATATTTTCAGTATATGGACGTCTATAAAGAGGCACCCCATGAGAAATTTGCCTTTAGATATATCTGGATAAAATTTACCTGTGTATAAGTGATATTCTATGATTGCATCGTCTAAGAATTACATTCTGAATAAAAAAGTCGGATAAATTTTTACCATCATTCTGTTTAAAAAGTTAATTCAGTCATGGCTGTAAATCGGGTGTAATTTGTCTAAGCATATTCTTTACTTCTAACATCTTATTCATTTGTAAAACCAAATTTTTCCATTGTTTTGTTACGGCTCGAGTTGTTTAAATGTTCATCTTTAAATGTAATGCCGGAAAAATAACAGTGTTTAAAGAATGGTGTCAAAATTGCTATTAAATGATATAGGGAGACCTATTCATTCAAAAGCCGCTTAGGACAAGGCCAAAAAAAGTGTACGGCGTCAAGAGGACAGGCTAATGAAGAGAGCTTATTTCGACAAGAGAAAAACGTCTTTAAATATAAAATTGCGTTTAAGGAAGCAGCTAGCAAAAAAAAATCTCTTGGCGCACGGTGGGACGGAGGTTTGTAGAATTTGGTCTCATAGAATGCAAAGCTAAGAAAAAAAAAACATTGCCGTCTGATGCCAACAGGAAGAAAAGTTTTTGTTTGTAGAGCACATAAACATCGGGCTGGCGATGATTGGGTAAAGTGATGTGGTCAGATGAAAGCGACTTTGAGGTCTTTTGATGTGTCTCTAAGCCAAATGTGCGCTGTCACTTTCCATAGTTTTTTACAAGTTCACGCAATTGGTTAGGTGAACATTACACTAAAAATCCTTTTTTGTTAGGTTTCGGAACTCCTGGAGCTGAAATTTTGGGGTAGCAGCGTTATGGGGCTGCAAGGCGTCGTCAGGGCTGTTCACATGCCATGAATTCAGTTACGTACAAGAGCGTGTTAGACAGAGCGTTCAGCGTTTAGCCACTCATGACAGACAATATTCAATAATAACATATCTGAAGCTGTTATCTTCCAAAAAGATAAAAAGATAAAGCTCCATGCCACATATCATGAGTTTCGAGGGGATCATTGGAGAGGGGCATGTGAGGGTAGTGGATTGGCCTCCTCAGTCCCCCGACTTAAATCCCCAAGAGAGTCTGCTGTCAGACTTAGAGACAAGAGTTAGGATGCATAAATGCCCCTCAAATAACAGTGAGAAACAAAACTCCAGGAAGACTGGCTCAAAATTGATGCAACCACTTGTGCTAATTTCGTCTTTAGCATGCGATAAACTCAAAGGAGGCCTTATTAGGTATTAGATGCTACCATACCTAACACTATAACTCAGTATACTATGTGGTTTGATCAATAAAGTACGTTTGAAGAGATTTTCTGACGTTTTTAGGTTGTTTCCTAATTACGTATACAACTTTTAAGCGTTATCAGGCAACTTCAAGATACGGTAGACTTTTTCTCGAACAAAATCTTACCATTGATTTTGTGAAGCGAAGGGCTTGGTGGAATAATTTTATCATAAAATTATCAACCAATAATAATGAAAACGGAGGCTCTGTGGGTTTAGTCTTCCTTTGACAAACACACGTTCACACGCTGTTAAAGTATTAGTGCATAGCTACTGCATAGCAGACATACCATACTGTTTTGCCAGAGTTTTTACAACGCGCCAGGAACAACTGCATACAGTTGAGACAGCTGTGTAATGTCAGACGCACTCACCTACACGCACGCACACACTCATTAAACCCTAGATACATACACACACCTAAACACACGCACAGTACGCGGGACACAGTTGGCAGCCGGTGCCTCCCATCTGTACCAGATCCATTATCTGTCGCCTTCTCAGTGTACTCCCGTGGCCTCAATTGCCCTCTCAGGCTCCTGCATTGCAGGTAACGATATATAATTAGCATAGCACTCGTCTCTGTCCCTCCTCGCCAGTTTCAGATAATGATGGCATAGCGGTCACTTCTGCCCCTCCTCGCCAGTTTCAAGTAATGATGGCATAGTGCAACTTCTGTCCTTCCTCGCCAGTTTCAGGTAATGATAGCATAGTGCAACTTCTGTCCCTCCTCGCCAGTTTCAGGTAATGGTAGCATAGTGCAACTTCTGTCTTTCCTCGCCAGTTTCAGGTAATGATAGCATAGTGCAACTTCTGTCCCTCCTCGCCAGTTTCAGGTAATGGTAGCATAGTGCAACTTCTGTCCCTCCTCGCCAGTTTCAGGTAATGATTGCATAGTGCAACTTCTGTCCCTCCTCGCCAGTTTCAGGTAATGATAGCATTGTGCAACTTCTGCCCCTCCTCACCAGTTTCAGGTAATGATAGCATAGTGCAACTTCTGTCCCTCCTCGCCAGTTTCAGGTAATGATAGCATAGTGCAACTTCTGCCCCTCCTCGCCAGTTTCAGGTAATGGTAGCATA
>LQNS02000141.1:38005041-38017160 GCA_001587735.2 Parhyale hawaiensis | reverse complement strand
TTTTGTTTTGCCAATTATTTTAGTATTAGATCTCATTCGAGTAAAATGTTTTCATTTGTGACGGTTCTGGTCGTGACTTTTATTTTGAGACTGCGTAAAAAAGCAGACCTAGATTTCTTGTCATAGTTTTATATTTGTGAAATTTATTAACGATACATATATACTAATTTAACAATATTTCAGTACAGGGTGATTCAAATGAATAAATGCATAAAATATTGAGTCATCGTGTTGTTTTTTAAAAATGTTAATACTATATTAGTCCCTCAACAAGAATTGGATTATTCAATGCATATATAAGAGATGGCCATTTAATAAAGAAGGTTCTTGCTGAGAAATTTTTGCCACACTTTGTTGCTTGCTACAGGTTCATGGAGCTGCTGACATTCTGAGTCTGTAATGTTCAATACGTAACGACAAAGTTCTAAACTGGCAACGTAAATAAAATAACTTAAATGCAGTTATCATGTAGTGAGAATCTGCATTCAACGCAATTCCGCGTCAGCTATTCGAATTTTGATTGACTTTTGCTACGGCGCATTGAACTCTGATTGCCAGGTAGCTAGCACACCTGGGGTCCAGTGATGCCTTTGTCTTGCATAGTCACGCAAGCTTTAAGTGTTGTTAAAAGTGAATAGAGAAATTATAATGTTAGTATCTTGATGCTGACTGCCAAAAGAGATGAACAACTTGAACATACAAAAAGGCTACACATGGTCAACGCTTTGCAAATGATAATTCTAATGGCAATTTAATTAATTTTTCATACAGTTTTCTAACTAATAATGGAGACTTCAAACAAAAAATAATTGGTCATTACGAGGATTCATTCTTGGGCTAGAAATGCACGTTCACGCGAAATAGGCCATCGATGGGATACAAACTTAATTATGATAATTTTTAACTCATCATGATAATATATAAACAGACATTCGATATGCACTGTAAGCTACATATAACATCTTCAGTTATTTATTTGTTTTGTAAATATGTACTGTCTTAGTTTTATGTACAACACTTTATTCATTAAGCAAAAATTAATGAACCATAATATTTACAAGCACTTGTATTTCAATATTTACATGTAGGAGAAGTAAGGGAACGCTTTACTTGGCAGCAGAGCAAAAAGATACTGTTATACCAGTAGGTTCGCCAGTATGTTCAACCTAAGTAACACAGATTCGTTCATATTTTGCGAATGTCTGTTTCTTACCTTCACACTTCATGTATTATCATAGTTACTATATGATGAGCATCATAGCGTATACAAGACTGCCGGGCTTCTCAAATGCCAAATAAGACTGACGGCTGATACATCAGTAAAACTTTTTCACGTAAACATAGCGACCTCAAAAAGGAGTAAGCTGTTTGGGGCGATACGAGGAATGAGTACATCAACAAGAAACAAGTTCGAATATACAAGTCAATCTTGACCCCCGCACGGTCACTGAATTTAGGGCACCGAAATAACCGAAAAAATGTCAGAATGCATTTTAAATTTTGACGACAGCCAATGAGCATAATTTTATTTAACAAAATTATTATTTGCGTCGCCATGAACAGCAGTTTTTTTCTGTTTGAGGTCTCTACGTTAATTAGAAAAGACTTTATGAGTTTCATCAATTAGCAGTGTAGGGTCTAATAATTAAGAGAGAGTCAACTTACCACATCTAGCATAGTGTAGTCTACGTGCGTGCCGGTAAAGTAATATTCCTAGCGAAAAAGCAAGATCACGTTCTTAATCTTGCCTTTCCGACACACAAAGTAGCACAATATATGTACGTAAGTATGATACAATATATACGAACTATGCGGTGAGGGGTTAAAGTAAGTAGACTATATATTTTGTCGCTTTTACTGTATAATAACTCACTTCCAAGTGTTTTCTTTGCAGATAAACCTAAATAAATATATTAATACAGTATGGGTAATTTTCTACTAGAGGTCACAACTCGATATGGAAGAAAATATTGATACATTTAGGTACTATGAAGCATTTTGAGATATTTTTCACGAATGGTGTTTCCGTCACAAATGCTTAGTTTCCGAGATATTTAACTTTGAAGTTCCCATTGTTTTCCTATGGGAAAAAATAACCGGTGAGCCCATAGAGACGTAAACTACTCTAAACTAACCTAACCTAGCCTAGCCTAGCCTAACCTAACCTAGCCTAACCTAACCTTACCTAACTTTACCTAATCCTACTTTACCTAACCTAACCTTACCTATCCTTACCTAACCTTACCTAACCATACTTTTACCCTGCACAGAATTAGGATTTCACGCTATTTTGTAGAGAAAACCAGACCTTGCCCACCTAACCTGACTCGATATTATGAAAGAGCATGTGAAGCTAACACTTTCTTATGCCAAACAATCTTCTGTCCGATGTTTCTAATCCGAGATATTTGACTCTTAAAAAGTCGTCGAAACCTAATTTCCCAATTCTGTTATGGGTAAGGTATCCTTATCAATAACTTAACTTTACCTAACCTAATCCTACATAGCCTAGCCTTACCTCACCTAACCTTAACCAACCTAACTTTTTTTCCCATAGAAAAACAATGAAAACGTCAAGTCAAATACCGGTATCTCGAAAACTAAAAATTTCCGACGAAAACATTCTTGAAAAAGTCTTAGAATGTTTCATTCTACATGACTACGTAAAAATGTTTTTGAATATCGAGTTGTGAGCTTTCGTAGAATAATACCTTAATATGTAATGAAATATATCTCATCAATGATAAATACACAGAAAATCAAGCATACAAGTTGATTGCATTGTTTACAACAAAATCCGTATATCATGTAAGCACAAAAAAGTACATCGCAAATTTCCGAAGAAAAAATGTTTCTATAGGAAATAGGAATGAATAAAGTAAGTACTAATAATTGTATTACATAGATTTTATATATATGTAATTACGTATATATAATTTTCATTACGCATACAAGCTGTACTCTTACATAATAGCACCTTAAATTATTATTATTATGTACTTATTTCTGACACGACCAAAGAAATCAAGTACACAGCATCCTATTTAGAAAACAAAGACTCCATGATTACTCCTATTTCACAAATGCCATTAATGCTACAGTTTGTTTGTCGCTGTGCCATCAATTTATCAGTGAATGTAAGTCAACATATATGTTGACAAAGTGTTGCTAAATCTGATGCCAATAGGAGCCGGCAACATTTCGCTTCTTCTCAGCGTGCAGTTTTGACTTCCACGGCGAAATTTTCCTCCAAATTATAAGCGGAAAGGTTTTTGAGCTACGGGCGTAGAAAATAAATTGAAAAACAGAGTCTTTAATCGGCGAAGCTCAAGAGAAACATCAAGAAATACCTAACTGCCTCGCAAGTGGAATGGGCTTCAGAAAGTGTAGTACCAATGTTGGAGCATATTCGAGAAATTACTTGCTATGTTAATGGAGGCTCAAATTTTCTATCTCAACTGCAAGCTGGGCGTTTAATGTATAATTTTTTCTCCTTTTAATCCTTCAGATACTAACAGAGTAACCGAAAAATTTTTCTAAAAGAAGTTAGCAAGGGAACAAAGAGCTTAGAATGCAATAAGAGCAGAAAGTACCGGGTAAAATTTTGTCCCATTTTCCATCGCCCTCTGGTGGCGGTCGAGTAAACCCTTCTGTATGTATGCGGTCATTACTCATAATTGGATTTTGGATAACCCTAGATCAGACTGTGAAAACATAAGATTGTAGAACAATACCTACAAGCCAATAAACCCAATATTTATTTAGTTTACTTTTTAATTAATATAGCACGCTTGACGAATTTATTATTTGTATTTATATCATCCGAAGAAAGCGAAAAAATTATTACCTTAGCCAAGGAGGTTATGTTTTTTGTCCAGTTTGTTGTTGTCTATTTGTCTGGCTGGATGCTTGTCTGTTTGTCTGGCTGTCTGTTCATTTGCCTGGATGCTTTTCTGTTTGTCACTAAGATAACTCAAAAAGATATTGACGGTTCTGTATGAAATGTACGGGAATTGTAAGTCATGATCGTTTATTTGTTTGTTTGTTTGTGTATTTGAATGCCTTTTTTTACTAAAATAACTCAAAAATTGTGGACGGATTTTCATGAAATTTACCTGAATTCTTAGGAATGTCACGAGATCAAATGACGAAATTTTTGTGACGATCTGTTGATCCATTTGTTTGTTTGTTTGTTTGTTTGTTTGTTTGTTTGTTTGTTTGTTTGTTTGTTTGTTTGTTTGTTTGTTTGTTTGTTTGTTTGTTTGTTTGTTTGTTTGTTTGTTTGTTTGTTTGTTTGNTTTACTCAAGATGTTACTTCTGCCTGACTATATAGAAGACCTAAGGATGACAGCACGACAAAGAATCAATGAAGAAAAGAAGAAAATTAAGAAGCAAATAAGAGAAGAGGAGTTTCCGCACCGGTCTAGAGGCATTAGGCAAACGCATATATGTTATTGCGTGAATTCTTCACGCACGTGTCCACTAGTGAAATATATCACATCAATGATAAATACACAGAAAATCAAGCTTACAAGTAGGTTGCATTGTTTACAACAAAATCCGTATATCATGTAAGCACAAAAAATACAGAGCAAATTTCCGAAAGAAAATATTTATTTCTATAGGAAATAGGAATAAATAAAATAAGTACTGATAATTGTATTACATATATTTTATATATATATATACGTATATATAATTTTCTTTACGCATACAGGCTGTACTCTTACATAATAGCGCCTTCAATTATTATTATTATCGAGGGGATTTCACGACCCAATGATTGGATCGGTTGAGCGATGTTGGGCTCTACACTCTGGCGCCGGGTCGCATCCCGCGACCTAAGGCTCAGAGCACTTTGCGAATGATGTGCGCTGTTCCGAGTAGAGCGCTCTTCTGGAGGGTTATTATAATTATTATTATATACTTGTTTCTGACACGACCAAAAAACATCAAGTACACAGCATCCTATTTAGAAAAGAAGACACCATGATTACTCCTATTTTACAATTGCCATTATTTCTAAAGTTTGTTTGTCGCTGTGCCAAGAATTTATCAGTGAATGTAAGTCAACATATATTGTTGACAAAGTGTTGTTAAATTTGATGCCAATAGGAGCTGGCAACATTTCGCTTCTTCTCAGCGTGTAGTTTTGACTGCCATGGCAAAACTTTCCTACAAATTATAAGCGGAAAGGTTTTTGAGCTACGGGCGTAGAAAATAAATTGAAAAACAGAGTCTTTAATTGGCGAAGCTCAAGAGAAACATCAAGAAATACCTAACTGCCTCGCAAGTGGAATGGGCTTCATAAAGTGTAGTACTAATGTTGGAGCATATTCGAGAAATTACTTGCTATGTTAATGGAGCCTCAAATTTTTTATCTCAACTGCAAGCTGGGCGTTTAATGTATGATTTTTTCCCCCTTTTAATCCTTCAGATACTAACGGAGAAACCGAGGAATTTTTTTAAAAGAAGTTAGCCAGGGCTTTGAAGACCGAAACAAAGAGCTTAGAATGCAATAAGAGCAGAAAGTACCCGGTAAAATTTTGTCCCAATTTCCATTGCCCTCTGGTGGCGGCCAAGTACACCCTTCTGTATGTATGCGGTCATTACTCATAATTGGATTTTGGATAACCCGAGATCAGACTGTGAAAAAATAAGATTGTAGAACAATACCTACAAGTCAATATTTAATTAGTTTACTTCATAATTAATATAGCACGCTTGACGAGTTCATTATTTGTATTTCTATCATCAGAAGAACGCGAAAAAACTGATACCTTAGCCAAGGAGGTTATGTTTTTTGTCCAGTTTGTTGTTATCTGTTTGTCTGCCTGTCTGTTCGTTTGCCTGGAAGCTTGTCTGTTTGTCACAAAGATTAGTCAAAAAGATATGGACGGTTCTGTACGAAATTTACGGGGATTGTTAGTCCTGTTCGTTCGTTTGTTTGTGTGTTTTAATACCTCTTTCTTTCTAAAATAACTCAAAAGTTGTGGACGGATTTTCATGAAATTTTTCCTGAATTCTTAGGAATGTCACGAAGATCAAATGACGAAATTTTTGTGACGATCTGTTGATCCATTTGTTTGTTTGTTTGCTTGCTTGTTTGTCTCTATGGTCGATTTTATGTTATCAACGATTGAACAAAAAAATTTTGAAGAGACCTTTATGATGTTTGCAGGAATTGTTAGAATTGTAAAGTGGCACAAATGGCAAAATTTTGGTGATGATTGGTTATTCCGTTGACACGTTTGACTGAAGGTGATCATAATAATTACCAAGATATAACCTTAAATGTTACGGGCAGATCTCCAATAAAATTACAGAAACAATTATTTATATCAAGTGGCACAATTACTAAATTTTGTTGATGAGATGATAAAAGGAAATCCTGGTTTCAGGACCAAAATGATATTTTCGTCAACATTACATTGATTGGCGGAGGTCCAGTGCTCTCAGAGGGCTCAAGTTGCGTCGTAGAATAAACATAACCTTTTCCCTGTATTTCGAACCACAGATAGATATATAGCCTACATACTATGCAATCCTATGCATGTACAGTATGTTACCATTCAATATAAAAGAATTGTATGCAACTTGAGAGTACAGCTTTAAGTCGTCTATTGCCTAGAGACAAATATACAGTATTAAGAGAATGAAACACATTCCATAGAGCGTAGATTTCAAGACTTTCCCTCTTATACAGTACCTGGGAGTTAATCAAATACCAGCGGACGTGTCTGATGTTATGCATATGGGCGCCTGTAGTAGTTACGCGAACTCAACAAGCGAAGGCGGCAGCACTATCAATAAACAACTTGCATAATTAGTTTTTAAAGCCTTTTTTCAAACTCACTGAACATCACAGAACCTGTAACCAAACTGGAAACAGTCGTTCCACCCAATAGCAAGCGCAAGAAGCAAGCGAACCTATGTCCCTCCCAAAACCATAAGAGCTACAAGCAGAAGCAGAGCAGCGAATATTGGCCTAAAAAGTTGCGGCAGGAGAGGCCAGCGATGGCAGCATTATGGCAACAAACTGCAGCCAGGGCCTCGCGATGCTTTATCTTCCATCCCATGTAATTTCTAATGCACCAAAGGCAGGGTATAAATTTGGTGGACGTAAGTAAAGCTTTAGCTCTTATTTCCGGGATACTTCGCCTCGAAAGGCCATATTTCATAGGAGCGGCCGGGACGCTGGTGGTGCAGTGCTGTCTGTGGGGCGGACTGAGACGGTAAGAGGCGTGTGCCGGCACCCATCCTGTGCTTGCTTTTTCGCATCAAAATTACTTTGAATACATAAGTAAGACTAGAGCACTCTGAAAGCGCATACCTCCGCCAACCAAGGCAATGGTAACGAAAAATTCAAACTGACTCTGAAACCATGACTTTCCTTGTATCAACTCCAAAATCTAATTATTTGTGCCTTTTGATTGTATTAACAGTTTCTGCAATTTTCTTGAAGATCCGTTCATAACTTTTTGAGTCATGCTGCTAACAAACATTATGACAAACATAAGTCAAACAAACGAACTAGCAGATCTGCACAAAAATTTAATCATTCATGTCTTTTAACATTACTAACAACTCCTGTAAATTTCATAAAGATCCATTCACAACTTTTTGAGTTATTGCATTGTGACAAAAACACGAACGAACAAACAGATCATCACAAAAGTTAGGTCATTTACTGTTCGTAATAAACCTAACAACTCATGTAAATTTCATGAAAAGTCGTCCAAACCTTTTTGAGTTACGGCATAGACAAAAGTGAGGCAGACACACAAACAAACCATGAGTTAATACCCAAAAGTTCATCATCTGTTCTTCCTAACATACATAACAATCCCTGTGATTTTCATCAAAATCCGTGAATAACTTTTTGAGTTGTTTTGAAGACAAACATAATAACAGACAAAGAGAAAAACCCGAAGAAAACATTACCTCCTTGGCGGAGGTAATCATATAGCAATCACAAAAGTGTATGTTTGGCCATGAGCCTTTCAAATGGGTTCCATGTCGCTTATTATAAGAAGTAACGTTATTTCTAAGTTTCAGCTGACACTGCCACATGGGCATGTTAAATAAAGTAGATTAGATAGATAGCCGGCAGTAGATGAACCAATAGGCCCATTCCCAAAGAGACACCGAAACTTACGCCCCGGCCCTCTATGAACTATTGCCATTATGTTAGTAGGATATAGAGGACTGGAGGAAAGAGAAAGAAAAAATGGGGATGAATCCCTGCCAAAGAGACGATCATGAATGCACACAACCACGATCAAGAGCCGCTGATATGCGGAGCTCACAGAACTTGAGAAACATAACTAAACCGCAAGAGAGAATAACTATTTTACTCGTAGCATATATGAAGCTGTAAACACTAAGACGAGATGAAAGATTTTAAACTTGTATAGAGTGGAGTTCTTTTTGATATTGTTATTCGAAATTGTACAAGCGATATTTGTAGTGCATGTGTATTCATCCATTACAACGTCACAGTTATCCTCCTGCAAATCAAGCAGTATCCGGTAGAGCACTTTCAACCTCATATTTGATTACAACTCGGCGTGATCGATTTGCAGGAGAACCAATCCCATTTCTCAACTTGTTTCAACGCGGTGTTTTGATTTGGCTTCCATCTGACAGCCGCGTGACAAACGCCACATTGAGCAAGCCAGAAACGAGGTAATCGCCTTATTACACGCTGGGCCTCATGTGGCAACCATGTGGCTTTAGCCATATGGCTACCACGTGACCAACATGATGTGGAAAAAAACATCGGCCCAGCCAGAAACTCTTTGGTTATCATCTAGGGCCAATTTACGAGAAACGATGCAAAACCAATGTGACAAAACCGTTAGGGTCAACGTGACAATGCCATATGGATACCATGTGGAACTCACCCGCGAGGTCAATAGGTTATAGCCGTTCCTGGCATTAATGAACCGGTGGCATGATCAAGCAGATGCCTTAAGTTCACTCTAATAGACAGCCAAAGGCGAAACTAGCGAGCACTCTGAGACCTCACATCTCCGCAAAGCCGGGCAACGGTAATGAAAAATTCGAATTGGGTATTAAACCATGATTTTTTTGTATTAACACCAAAAGCTAGTCATTTGTGCCTTTCGATAGTATTAATAGCTTCTGTAATTTTCTTGAAGACTCGTTCAGAACTTTTTGAGTTATGCTGCTAACCAACATTATGACAAACAGAAGTCAAACACACAGACAGACCAATAGATCATCATCAAAATTTAATCATTTGTGTCTTTTAGCATCACTAACAAGTCCTGTAAATTTCATAAAGATCCATCCGTAACTTTTTGAGTTGTTGTGCTAACAAGCATGAAATCAAACAGCGCAACAAACGAACGAATAGATCATCACAAAAACTTGGTCATTTACTCTTCGCAATATGAGTATAGGGAAAAAGCCCCGGTAGGAAAAAAGTCCCGAAGGAAAAAAGCCCCGCCTATCTCCTAATGTACATAGTTATTTGAAGCAAGCTATATTAAAATAAGTTACATTATGCTGTACTGCATTTACTTACCCTAACCTAACCTAGTCTAGCTTTCTCTAACGCAGCCTAATCCTAACCACATCTAACGTAACACAACCTATATTAGATTTTGACATAACATTACCTAGCTTTTTCTAACCAGACTTACTAGTTTGTAGCTCTTTTACTTCACCTAACTTAACCTCAGCAAACTATACCTGAACGTTTTTATCATAACAGCGATTAATTACTAGAAAAGCAGGCCTCGCCCATCTACAGTATTTCCCAATGATTTGAATCCTCGTGCAATTACCTAACTTTTTGTATGTAAGCAATTTTTACATGATAGGCCAAGAAAGCGAAGAGTCTAAGAGGAGGAGTCAATGTTACTGAAATATGTAATATTTAGCCGTGACCGCACCGCATGTAGCCAAATTAGGTTACGAATCGAAGTACTTATTTGAGAGGTCGGGCCTCACGCCTTCATAGCTAGGGTTCGTAATCCTAACCAAAAATGTAGTATTCAGTGTTATATTCTTGCCGCGAGAGAAGCCATATGAATATTTATTGCTCAAACTTTCTGTACTTGACGACAATCGTCTTACTGTGTTTAGAGAATGGGTGCAACCGAAGTAGCTGACCAGTGAGGAGCGTGAGATTGAATGAATAAGATCCAACAGATACGTTTAGATATATTTTGTGCTAAATACGAAGTGTAAATGAGGCTTCACTTCAAAGATGATGAATGAGGGGGTCCATACCGGCCTAGATTTTGCCTCTGGTGCTGTGAAAGTTTCCACCAGCCTCCACTGCATGTTTTATTGGTAATTATTGTTTCTTGTTCAGTTATTATATATTCCATTCTTTAATTTATTTGCTCAAGGGTTTAAATTCGCAACTGATGACGATTTTTCAGATGAAATTTATTAAAATATTCATAAGCTGCTCAGCCGACGTGTTGTTCGTCGATGTTGACGTGAATAATGACGTCACTTTTTGATGGTAGTTTCCGCTCTTTGCTTGGATAGGGATATCCCGAGATATCCGATTTTTGGACTTAGAAGAAGTTGAACATGTAAAAATTAGGTGCTTATGCATAGGTATAGCCTAACGGTCCAACCTCGCAGTCCTCACTAACCCAAACTAACTTCACTCACCTACCCTAAGCTGGTCTCACCTAACCTGATCTCACTTAACCTGGTCTTACCTAACCTAACCTTATCTAGCCCAACTTCACCTTAACTAAGCTCACTTAGCTAAATCTAACGTAACCTCACATTGCCTGTTTCAGGGGTTCTTGCAACCAACGTTCGCACATGAAAATACTGGGTCAAGTTTAGCTTAGCACAATATACATAGTTTAGCTTACTTAAATATGCTGTATACACATAAATGAAGACAGCTCTCAAATGCAGCGACAACAGAAATCGGGGTTTTTTCCTACCGGAGCTTTTTTCCGGTTACCTCGTAATATACCTAACAACTCATATGAATGTCATGAAAATCCGTCCATAACTTTTTCAGTTATGGTATTAGGAAAAAAATAGGCAGATAAACAAACAAACAGATGACCGGATTTTCACCAAAAGCTAATCATCTGGTACTGTTAACATGCCTAACAATCCCTGTAAGTTTCGTAAAGATCCGTTCAAAACTTTTTCCGCAATATTGGTGACATACGAATAGATAAACAGACAGACAAATAGACCGACAGTAAACAAACGCGACAAAAAACATTACGTCCTTGGCAGAGGTAATATACGGTATACTATCATTTCTGGCATCCTAGAAAAGTCATAGAAAACTAGCATTGCGCTAATAATCTAACGATAATCAATATTTCCCATTGACACAATTGCCTCAGGTTCATCTGTGATATCCTTGGCCTTTACGTCTGACGCTCCTCCTGTCGTGTCTCTCTGACTATTCTAGAAGTCCAGCTTAAATTTGTCCATGTTTGCTCTGATATTTAGTTCTAAAAATCAGTTAAAACTGCTAAACTCTTGCTCGCCGATCTGCCTGCCTCAGCAAGCTTTACTGAAGCTCAGTTCTCAATTAACTCAGACGCTCGGATCAAAACTGTAAATTTTAACTGACGCAGCTGGAAGTTAATGGACGCTTAGGCGATAGCGATCTGAAACGCCGCATAAAATTTAACTGTTATTCAGTGTCTGGGGCTCGTTTGGTAATGAAAAACGTATCGTAAGTATGACAACCGGCACTTCCAAGCTGGCAGGGAGGGTAGTTGAGTGAACGATATTATTACATTGCGCAGCGAGGATAGTGGAATATATACTGTATTAATTTATTAATGAACTATGATGCTGAGTTCATCATATCTACATGGCATCTTTACAACGCAGTGCTTTGAATCTACGAGTCATTACATGTCAATATGTAAATGCTATGAAGTTGGGGAATGAACTTAATTCCTGAGCTATAGAGATTGAGCATAGCATGACCATTTAACCATACGAAAGTTGAAAAAAATTAACATGTTTTAACCCATCAAAGCTTCTTGTATTATTTCTATATTCTGTAAAAGATATAAGGGTACCATTATATCCAAATTTTATTAAAGTTGAGGATATTACTGCTTTCAAATAGTGTCGCACCC
>LQNS02000141.1:37970805-37991341 GCA_001587735.2 Parhyale hawaiensis | reverse complement strand
TTTTCCCATAAACACTAAGTGTTACTCTAAAATACAATATTAGTTCATGATTTTTTTATGTAAATGGTTCATCACCGCAAGTTTTCTTCCATTTCACTCTCACCGCCTCTTGTTCTGGTATCACTGTGTTCAAATCCTGTAATAACGAGCTTACGCTTATATCTCTCTTTCTAGAGCTGACTGCGTCTTCATTGTTGCCTTTCCTATTTTTCTCTTGTTATTCCCGGTTCTGCAGGACGTCGCTTTAGGAGGCGGGTGGTCAGGAGCTTTTCGGCCAACTTCAGATTGAAAATATTGAGTCGTGCTGTGAATTCCCTTGAGCTCAGAGACTGAAGGAGCTCATTAATTAGAATAATATCTTGTAGCCCAGCTGAAAAATATCGTTATTTTACAAATTGATAAACTGGAAGGGCCGCACGGCAGCTGAGCAAGTAGCCTGCAGATAATCGGAGAGCACCGCAGGTCGTGTAATACCCAAAAAAAGGCTGCAGGCCGGGGATAGATCATAAAAAGAGAAGACCACAAAAAGGCCGTGCCCAGCTCAGCGTCTTTCCCATCTTATTCTGGATAACTCATATAATTCTATTTTAATGTTTTTTGGATAACTTCTACCTGTGTTACATTTTCTTCATCTTGTTCTGATTGTCGCGAACTGATCTTTACATTTCCCAACGCTCTTCCTTTGTTGCTGAGAGTGTCTCACGTCTCAACCATTCTCTTTCTTTATCATGCCCCAAACAACTCATATATATAGCTGTGGCTTTTATTTCCCCACTCCGCCCAGAATGCCTCATGCTTTTACCTTTTCCATCCCGCTCAAAATGCCTCATATTTCGACCATTTCTTCCCTCATTCCGCCCAGAATATCAGAGACTCCGTCCATTTCTTTCCCATCCCGTCCATAATATATCGTGCTTCGACCATTTCTTTCCTTATCTCACCCACAATACCTTATACTCCATCCATTTCTTCCCTCTTCCAGTCCAAAATGTCTCATGCTCCGACCATTCCTTTCTTCATTCCTCCAAGAATTTCTCAGACTTCGTCCATTTCTTTCCAGTCCCGCCTGTAGAACGCCTCCCATTCCGACCATTCTTTCCTCATTCCCAGCAGAACGTCTCACATAGCTACTATCGCCTCCGTCCCGCTGCTGGTGCCCCATGTCCCCTCGCCATTACCTTTCAGTGCCGCAACCCCACGGCCCATTATCTCCATAGCTTCATTTAGCTGCCGTTTAGTTCGTCAGTCGCCAGGGTAATCAAAACCGATAGCCTCGCAACTCGCCGCTGCGGGTCTGCTTATTGTTGTTTAGATGGACAATTGGCAAGGATCTGAGCGGTGTACAGCCGGCCACGGACCTCAGACCTAACGGCAGACAAGCTATATTGTTATCGCATTGTGTTACTGCTGGTAATTTAGTACACCGAAATGATAACATCAATTTGGTAAGCTTAGGGCATTTTCAATTTGAAAAATTCAACGTTTGTGAGGATGAACTGTATAAAGGAGAAGGGACTGTATAGAGAACGGATAGTTTTAATCGTGCTTAGACTAATGACGTGACTGCGTTCGTGTAAGAAATTTAATCATTTTGAATGCGTATCATCAAGATTTACTTTAACTAGTAACTATTGTATTCAGTAATCTTTAATTAAAACTTGACGTTATAATATTCTTTAAATGAAATTGTAATCTCTGTCCTTTGTCCTTAGTAGTTTCAAGCTTAATGTGAATGATAATTAATAAAAAATTACTTCGTAGAAAACCATACTGGCCTGTTGAAAGGAACTTTATACCTTGGGAATATCATTCATAGGCCGATGCCTCAGTAGATTTTCGCATGCACAACCAATGCTAGGATGTTCTGCTCATACGTCGTTCATGTTACCGTATTTACTGTATATTACTACAGATTATAAATATCTATTGGGATGACGTGCCAGCTGCACATCCTAGCATTATTTTGTGAGTGGGAATCCTAGTATAATAAAACGCTTCGTGTATTTATTTATATGCTTCGTGTCCGCATCTTAATGAAATAGGCGAAAATCAGGCCAGATTACAGATTTTGTAATTAAGTTACGTTTTCATAGCGATCGTTGACCAGGTTGCAGAAGATGACGAAAATGGGAACCTTATCCTTTTATCTGAATGTACTTCTTGCTTGAAACACGTCTTGAAATTGAAACAGAGATATTTGTAGCTTCTGGATTCTGATTTTATAATTTTTTCTCTCAGATCAAAGTTTCAGCACTTCAATGAAGCAGATATTTGAGTTTGAAAGACTATATCATGGCTACGGTGCGCTCGCATTGCATATAAGCTGACTGGTGGAGTTCCATTCAAGTGTTTATTGCAGTGTTTTACTCAAGATTTTACTTTTGCCTCTCACTATGGAAGACGCACGTTTCAGAAAAAGGAGACTGGAGGATAGGGAACGTAAAAGAAGAACGAGACTACTATAGTCTCAAAAACAAAGACGTGCCACCAATGGATAGAGGTGAAGCGTCGATGCGACACTGTGGCAGGAAAGACTTGAAGCACACAGCTTACAGAAGGGAATAAGAGCTGCTGATAAGCGTGGGCCGGAATATGTGGAAACGGCGAGTCAGAGAAAAGAGGACCTAAGAATGAGAGTACGACAAAGGATCAATGAAGAAAATGAAGTAGCAAGTCATAGAAGGGAAGATTCCGCACAGGCCTATGTCATGCAAATATATCGATATTGCTTGAATATTTTCACGCACGGGTCCACTGGTATATTGCATAGACCATACAAAAGATGCGCTAGCGCAAGTTTAACAAAGCTCAAGTACAGGATATTCGAAAACTTAGTAAATTTAAAAGTATCTTAACTCCACAGCTGCGGTCACGAATTGCAGGGAAATAACGGCTAAAGTTTTACATGTTCTCTTCTACTTATGTTTTTGAAAATACAGTGCGTGAATGCTAAAATCCTTTGGTCATAAGCTGGTTAAAGTTTGTTGAAAGCAGTGACAAAATCTCTGGCCCGTGATGTCGTTACTTCTAGACAGTACTGTAGTGTCTACATTCTTTTAAAGACGAAGTTTGATAGATTCTACAGTATGCCTTGGCGAAATGTAAACGATCAGATCCGCACTGTGTAATCAACACAAAAATACATGTTACACTGCTATACAACCCAGCACAAGCACACATTTCCCAAAGCCAGAGTTAGGCGCCCGATCATGCATGAGGTGGTCCGCTATCGCTTTTCCGCGATCGCGGAATATCTTATAGTCAGGTTGAATTAAAATTTTGACAATCCGTGATCGGTAATCCCTGGCGAAGTATCACTTTGGAGAAATGATGGGTTAAGCTATAATACTCCATTAATAAATAAAACAAATGTGTTTATTTTTAGGAACGCATTATTAGGTCCATCAAATACACAGTATGTAACAACTGTTTAGTCTCAACTCTTAAGAGTTTTATCTTTTAACCCATTAAGTATTAATTAAGCAGCCGTAAAATATTGACCGGACTACTGAAAGAAAAGTTATAGTACTCATAAAAAAATACTTTTTTCATCGATAAAGTCACTAGGCTAAAGGTCTACTGACCATAACGTGGACTTAGATGCTTGCTGTCGCCCTACAGGACGTTTCTTTTGTTCTCCGTATTTCACTATCTGTGTAATGCCATCCGAGGTCCATACTCCCGATCCGTCGTCGATACTGCACAGAGCGTCAGCAATGAGCCTTGATGCATGTTGAAGGCAAAAAGTACGTCAGACTTTACAGAGATTAGACCTGACAGACAGCAGAAGTCTGCCAACTTACCAGGGGTTTGGGTGGCGACTGCCATGCGGCTTATATGCAACCCAAAATGTGGGCTATTGTTTGTTCAACTACAAGTGGTTATGTGTTAAGTTAAACTTGTAGCACTGAGTTGCTTACTGAAGTTACTTTTATCTCGCTGGGAAGGTGGTAAAAGCGCGAGCACAGGATGTGTTCCGATGAGTCTCCGACCTGTTATTTACAGTCTAATCACCTGTTCTTAACTGAAAATGTATGAGGGAGAGGCGGTTTAAACTTGGGTAAATACAGGAAATAAGTTGTTCGATTTTTCTGCGTATGCTAGGTGAGGTGAGTTTCGCATTCAAGTTAGAACTTGCCTTTGGGCGTTTGCCATAAACGGAGAAGTCAGCGTCTTTTCTGTGGAATAGTCTGCAGGGCGGCCTGATCAGCCGGCGGGTAGCCAGCGCCAGGAGCGTCGGGTGACAGAAATCCTGGCTGATGAACTCACCCACGGGCTGTAGTGGGGGAAAAATTATATTTCAAGTCAAAATTTGCGATGACAGAATTACGAAATTACTGATGAAACACCAGGGATCGCCGAACTGACTGAAATAAATAAAAATTCCTGGATCGCTTTCTGGTAATTCGCGATCTCGGAATTGCGGACTATCATTCCAGATCGCCTAGCACTGCCCACAGCTGTTCATATTGTACAATCCCGTCCTGTACAAAATATGCATGTCCCTTTGTATACACACACACCTACAACCTGACAATGTATACATACAATACATGTCCTATTGAACTACATACTGTTCAACCTGACACCAGTATACAGGTCCCACTGCAGCCAATCAGCTGCGTTTTACCGTTAGCGAAGTGTTTTTACTGCTGCTGAAGAGGGCCGCGGTCTCTCCCTCTCAGGACGCGTATTTCATTCTTTACGACCTCCGCCGAAACTTATGGGGCTCAAGTTTAATCTCTCCCAAGTTGGAAGGATCTCTCACTTTGATGTTATCTCTTTCTGCCGAACTTAGGAACTCTTGTGTTTTCCAATCGCTGTTGACTGTGACGCCGAACACAAACAGGACATGTAGTTTTGGGGAGTAAGTTGTGTAATATCTGTGATAAGTAAGATGAAAAATTGAGAGCTATGTATATAGAATTTTTGCTGGGAAATGATGAGGTTGCTAAAAAAAGTGGCGCATGTACGGACGATTTCGGTAAGGTACGATACGACAAATTGAGTATAGGTTATCGCTGAGCGTTGAGTAAAATAAAAAAAATACGAATTGAAAAGCTAGTACAAAACTCGTGAAAAACTTTCTGGCCTTGTAATTGAAAATTCTATTATAAGTTTCAGAGAAAGAGATCACTGGATATTTCAGAGACTACGTAAAAGTTAAATTGTCTCGACTGAAGTGTACTCAGAGAGCGTGTCCAATATCCGGAACCTCCGGGTGGGCGGTTGAGCCTGTTTGCGGCCATCTGCAGCTAGCCACGCGAGTAAAATAAGGCTGAATGATGCAAGTATCTAACGTTTTTTACTATTTTAGACGAGCTGCTTAAATTAACCCGTTACTATTCACCTACAAAAAGGAGTTGGTAGCACTAGTTCTATTACAAAAAGCAAACCGGCCCTTCACCTCCTGAAGGGTTAGGTGGCCGGTCGCGCTCCTCTCTGCCGGACACTCAAAGCGATATTAGATCCATTTTTACTCACTCAATTATGCTAATTAAGGCCGGCAACTCTGGCCTCCGATCAATTATTGTCATTGAAATGCTCACAGTTGGACGAGCCACCGGTACCTCACGGCTGCCATTGCTGCTGCTCTTCACACGTCCGTTGAAACCGGCACTTTTAGTTCTGCACCGCCACTGCAATTGGCTGCGGCCTCTAATTAATTCCGAGTTAATTGAGTCTTGCTCGCCCCTGGAACTTCAGAGCTCATTTTGGTGGTAATGGTTGATGTTCTCTCACGTCATAGTGTCGTGTCATAGTGTCAGGAAACTGTGACACATGCCCAAGGGTCGTGGCAGTGAGCCATGTCAAGGTGTCAAGCCACAGTGCAAGCAACGAAACTGTGGCGTGTGCCGCAGTGTTATACTGTTGATCCCGCCTGTCATGGCTTTGAGTCTCCGTGGGTCTGATGCAACTAATCGTGTGTACGCGACCATCTCCTTGGCTGAGGATATTATAAATTATTTTCTTTGGTATCCATTTTAAACGATTTTGACATAATTGCAATAGCTCATAGAGGGCCGGGGCGTAAGTCCCGGCTGCAATTTGGGAATGGACCTGCTAGTCGGTCTACTGCCAACTATCTATGACAATCTGTGATCTACTGCAGCCGCGCAGTAGTAAATGTTTAATGGGCATTCATATGCACCACGCACCAGCGCTTGTGAATTTCCTAGTTATCATCCGCGAACGAAGTGAGAGAGGTGATAATGTTTTCGTTGAAGATTTAAGTATATATATATATATTTGTATATTTGTCTGTCCACCCAGAAACAGGTAGAAGTTGAGTAATCTTCATAATTTTTTGTAGAGAATTTGGTAGGTTCACCTAGATGTGACCCATGCCAAAAATCTAGGCCTAGCTGGCCATAAAAATGACAGCGTTGAATTTTCTCCACCGCGGCGAAGTTGCCTCCAATGCGGTACATCGTCGAGGCGTTCTAGTATTCCTATGTTGTTATCATAGATAATCATTTGAGCGCGCCTACTTCCACAACAACGTCGATGTAGCAGAGGGAGAAGCAAAGGACATAATTATGGCGATAGAAAAGGGGAACCCATGCACCAAGGTGTTCCCACATTGGATGCGGCCCATGCAAAAAAACTGGGATTAGCTGGCCATCAAAAATGACGGCGATGAAATTTGCTCCCTCCGCGGGTAATGGTCTTACGCCAGGAGGCACTCTATTTTGGGCATGAGGTCAAGTTGATTTTATATTTTTATTCACCTTTATTATTTATTATAACTTTAGTGTAGTTATTGTTGGTCCAGAAATGATGACTCTAGGGCTAGGGAATATGTAGTGCTGTCATACTCATGACTCATCTCAAGGCTCAATAAGCGGATAGAACGACACATAGACAACACTCTGTTCGTAATTTATGCTCAGCACATATTTCCTCGTCATATTCACAGTCCAAAAACGATAGACCTTCCTCTCTGTGCGGTCTATTCATCATCTGTTATCAGTTAAACTTTTCCATGAAGTATGGGACTGATGGCCCAACTTTACGACAACTTTTGCAAGTCTCTATTGAAATGAACGAGAATTTGATGGCTTCCGGGCCGATTTTTTCCATATTTAACTCTTAATAATGCATGGACTAAAGGACGCTAAAGAAGATGTAGGCTCGTGGGAGCCTATAGGAGAGTTTTTGGACTTAACTCCTTCTTAATTAATAGACTCTGTCGTACCCCAGCAGAACACAGTCACGTATTGCCGCTATCTGGAGCAGAAATCTGAGTTGGTGTAAGGACCTGCTTTTTATTCTCTACATTTATTTGGTTCATTTGCACTCCTAGCAGCAACTGAATGATCTAAAAAAAAAAACAAACACACGTGGTGAATTAGGCAGTGAAAACAGAAGCTCTTGCAATACAATAACAATCACTAACAAGCCAGAGGGTGATGCCATGACACGCGGTATAAAGGCAGCATAACAGAAAAAGAAGTTAAATTTGAAGAGGACGTATAAATTAAGCAGAATTTTGTAACAGCATGCTGACAGAATATAAGTTTTTTTCAATTACAAGGTTAACACAGACTTGATTGTTCCGAAGAAATCTAACTAATAGCTGGAAACATTTCTCTACCCCTTCGCATTAAAGTCGAAATGCTTTCGACCGACGATCCAAAGATACGGAAGTAGAGTCTCCTCCATTTCTTCTTCTTACCGGCCAATATGAAATCTTCAGGGAATCTCAAGAGCGTGCTCAGCTTCCTCTCACATTGCCGTAACTCTAAGCTAACTTGTAAATAAGCCGCGCTCACTCGCTATCAAATCCTCCTTTTTATTACTCAATTTAAGCTAAAGGACGTCCTCTTGCAACCACTTCCAGCTGCTCCATTCGACAAAAATATGCTGAAGAGCCGCAGCGACCACTGAGGCCGGTCAGGTTCTTAAGATTTTTTTTTTACATTTTCGAAAAGTTTGCAATACGAGACGCTCTACGCTTCTTTCGTGCTAAATGTCCTATGCTCTGAACTTTAATTATTTATTTCAAATGTTTGTTGCAAAACTTTTAAAAACTAAAGGCAAAGATTACACGAGATTACGTGCATTCATCAGCTGGACGCGACGATTTGCTTTGATAGCTAGACAATGGTAGATACATAACGTAATTGCTCAGTTTACGGATATTTCGACATAGATTTAACGGTCGACGCTTTAACACGTTGATTGCCATGTCAACATACTTGTTGAAGGGGCAGTTGTCATTGAGGTGGCGTCAAACATCTCTGTTGACTGCTAGTTGTTAATTTCTAAGACTGGTAACAATTCTTGTATACTCCCTATGTTATTAAATGACGCTAGACACCAGTGGCGCCTTGTGGAAGTTCTTCATTTGAGTGTATATGGAGTCTGGTATAGAGGTACGAAAATAATACAACAAAAAAAAATTATTCTAATCATGTCATTTCCGTTCACACTGCGAAATTATTTTTAGTGGCTGAAATATATAACAAAGATTTGAAAACATCTTGTATACTAAACTGAGAAGTAAGCAAATAAAAAATTATGTACTAAGAAAGTAGCATTTCGTATAACAAAATTAATTATTTCACAACAATCAGCACTTGCAATAAGTATATGCATAACAATATCATTCAATAGCATAACACTAAACAAATATGTTATAACTCTAATGCTCAGTGCGTAGTATTATTGACATAAATCAGGGAGAATTAATTTTATTTGTGAATTTGTGCAAAGCTTGTAATACACATGATGGGTTTATCTGGACACCCAGAGCAACATGCAGCATGTCGACACGGCCACACTGGGTACTCGAGATATTTCTTCGACATTTTACAGACCACACAATGGCGATCGACCCCCGAAATCAGGTGGAAATATGTTACAGCATATGTGTTTTCAGTGTTATTAATTTTTTTCGTTGCTTTATATGCATATTTCTCTAAAATCCCTGCTTGTCAGTTAACGCTGTAAATCGCGGGTGTGCCGCGGATGACATCCAAGGCTTCGAAGCTGCACAGCTGGCAGTCTCCATACGTGCCATAAAGCTGCACGATTGTCTAATACGCTATGAATATTTAAGTGCAACAAATTGCACTATATGCACTATAATAAATTTGTATACGTGCTTGCTATCTTATAAAACTTGAACTGGCCTAGGGTAAGCTACTGTCATTCTTCACGGATATAGTCTTCGCTAAAGCGCAAAATTGAATACACTAATTCTTTCTCAATAGGTGGTAAGTTGAGACCCAAATTACTAAAAAAAAAGAAAATGAGCAGGGAGTAGTAGTGCAATCTATACGGCTGTGAAAACTATAGTATTTAGCCTTACCAAAGTATTTTATGGTCGAACCTATTAATCGCAGTTGATCGGTACTGCCGACAGTAACACATTACCTAAGAATGTAATTTTTGGCATACCTGGCACCAATATTCACTAGATATTTTTCCTCTCGCATCAAAAGCAAATAAGCAGCCCCGTATTTTTACAAAAACTTCAGAGAAATTCCTGCGAGTGCTGTTCTGCGACGCACGCTTCTCATAAATTCGAATTTTCAAAGTCAAAAAGCTCTTTGTTGGCAGGACTTAGCGGCGTTTCACTTTGGTGTTGCGGTCGTAAAGTGAGTTTTGCGGTCGCTGTCAGAGTTTGGACTTCTTATCAGGTTATGGGAGGCCAACTTTTGAACTAGAGCATTTCATATCAACCCGCAGCTCGGCTCCAAAAGTAAGACCTCTTGTTGTTACGAGCGTCTCTGGGGCTTGTGGAGACCAGTGCGTGAGCTGCGTTAACCCCGTGGGGTGGTTTGCAGCCCTAAACCCTTAGTGAGTCTGCGGCTAAAACATCATTGTCAGTTTGACAAAATATGTATTGCGTATATCCATTTCATATTTTTAATTTATTGAATGAAACATTGTGTCTAATATGACATGAAATACTTTTTTAAAATTCTGTCAGGTAGTGTAGAAGGAATAAGTGGGCTGAGTAATCCAAAAAGTCTTGTTAGATGTTTAGTTGGTTCCTAGAGTACCCGTACTGTCAGAAATGACGGCGGAGAATTTATGATTGATCATATTTTCGTTATTATATGCATCTGAAGGACACGCTATTACGGCCAACTCAAATTACGAGTTGCACAACAGCAGCATGCCATGCGTGTCTGACTTCTGTACGAAAGGTCCCGAGTTCTAATGACAAGCCTGTCAAGAGATCTTTGCGGCGTCCCGAATGCTGAGTCGGCAATTGTTTGGTATGCGCAGCTGGGTGGGGGAACCTGCCTGACCAGTAATGGGAGGGTGAGGGGCTCGGGTCGTTGAACTTCCCGCTTCGGCGCCATAGTTCTTAGCGACCCGTGGTCGGCTGCGGCTCTACTTACTTCTCTGGGGTGGCTATATCTGCAACACGAACCAGTGTATGTGGATTTCCCAGGGGAGGGTACAATCAAAGTTGACTTTACCTTTACTTGTAAGACCCGTCAATAAATGACGGGAGAAAATTTTTGCGTCACGAAAACCCAGTTGTCTTCTCAGTTTTATTTACTCTGCAGAGAGCTTCTAATAAATATTCAGCAGTCCGGCTAAAAATTGGATATGCATAGGGCGGAGTCAAGTGGCATTTCCAATATCACCTCTAGCATGTACGAATACGCTCATCCTTATATTAGATGGTTGATTTATGCTGGTCGCTCAACATGGTGTCGGCTGGCAACGCTCGAATTTCTTCTTCTCTTATTCTATTCCCTCAGTCCGTTCTGCGACACAAACACATTTAAGTAAGTAAATATATATATATAGCCTATATTTATATAATAAACCCATTCATATCGTAAAAGGTAAAGCCAACTCTGACCGTACCCTCCACTGGGAAACCCACACACACTGGTTCGTGCTGCAGATATAGGCCAACTGGCCCTCGAAAAGTAAGCAGAGCTGCAGCCGACCATCAGTCGTTAAGAATGGAAATGGAAGGTTTAACGACCTGAGCCCCCACCTTCCCATTCCTAGTCAGGTAGGTGCCTCCAACCAGCTCCGCATACCAAGCAATTGGTGACTCAGCACGCCGGATGCCACAAAGATCACCCAACAAGCTAACAAAGCTCTGTGCCAAATTTTAATAAAAAAACTTGTGGTTTTAATATAATTGTATGTGTGAACATAGATTTATTCTCTATGTACGCAATACTAACGGACTCTCAGGCTTCAAGCGAACATGAGAGAAGTTGGCAAAGCAGGAGGAGATACAGCGTCACTTGTAAACCGAGGACAGAAATATTATCTTCGTTTCGAGAAGACAGGTTCTCTGGTATACTCGTTTCTTCTATTTTTATAAAACGCGTTTCTTTTAACTAACACCGTGGTATAAAGAGTAGGTATCCTCAACTATACATTACCAATAAAGTTGTACTATACTGTTGAGCCAGGTGCCCACGTAACAACTTTCGTTGCGGCTACTAGCTACCTACAGGCAACTCAACTACTCCGTGTCTGTAGCCGCGACACGGCATCTACTTGCACAAAATTTAACTGTATAAAAAATTGTCGTAACATCAGTCGCTATTGCAATTTTTACTGTGGTGAACTTTCAGCTATCGCTTTTGATTTTGAGCAGTTTTAGTGCACAAAGATTGATACTTCAAGAATTAATACACGATGTTCATGGACTTCATATTGAAGCCGCGGCCACGACTATGCAGTCGGATTAGTTGAATTGCCTCTAGGCTGCTAGCGGCAACGAAAGTTGTTATGTGGGCACCGGGCTTCAGTCATTCAATATGGCATCGTCTAGTCCTACAATTCGCCGCAGCTAGCGCTCTAACGCTGCCTGCTTTGCTAAATTTTCTCCGTTTCGAACAGCCTCAATTTCAGAAACTTTCTGGTTTGTGATACTCTGTTTGAAAAGTGGTATTGCACATTATCTGTACCGTAGCCACCATTCTTTCACTTACGTGATGTCGCTTCTTCTATTATAAATGCGTGAAAATAGTGCAGTTCTCAAGGTGATGATTTGGCGATAATGATCATAACGAAAAACTCGACAACAAAAAGCGATCTCTAAATTAGCCCCCAATTAAGGAGAACTATTGCAATCCAGGAGTCGGTGGATCAGCTCACAGCCGTCGGCAAAAAACGCGTGCATTGCCAAGGTCGACGCCAAAGTTTAATTAAGTTGAGAAAGTGAGACGGAGGGGAGCCAAATCGTCTTGGGAAGCAGACCTGGAAATGAATTTCTTTAAACTGGAATTAAGTCTGAAATAATCGAGACTCGGCGTACCGGGGACGAAGCGCCCTCTGAGAGATAAGAAAAAGGCGGCTCTATAGAGAAGGACAAGTCAGTCTGTCACGACACAAAGCCATCAACAATGCGACGGCCTTCAGAGGAAATTGGAGAAAAGTTTTCCGTCAAAATTTAAATCTGACTTGGAAGGAAAAGAGAACTGCAGCGACCTTTTGAAGAGTCCAAAAAATCTTTTTGAAGCGTCCAAAAGAATTCTGATTTTGCTCACATGTCCGCTACTATCGTTGATTACATTTAAGGAACTTGAGTTACTACCGGAAAAGAATGGCTTAAGGTATGTAGTAGCTGCTGTTTTTTCATGCCATGAAAAAGCGGAAAACATGTAAATCTTTCTTATCAACTTTCTGTGGAGCATAATTCAGTACTGAAGGGAAACTGGAATGCGGGTGTATACGAGTGTATGGTGTTCGGTGCATAGGGTTGGTTTAAATGATGAAAAGGGCTCATCTCCGAGCGAAATAAAAGTCCTGCTTGCTAGAGAAACGAATGACTCAAATGGCTATGAAGGTCATTGAGAGATAAAGGGCGTGTTCGATTGGGCGACGAAATTAATCCTTCGAGGCTTGTCTTGACCTAAATTTCAGACAGAAGCTTTGGCTTCGTAACTTTGAATCTGTGCCTCAGGTGTTGGAAGTAACCTGATTACGCTGAGCCGGCTGAAAATTCCGTTTTACAAAGTGAGATTGAGTTTCTGAAAGTTTCAAGGGTAACCTAATGAGGGTCAATACCCGAAACTCAATTTAACGGCTCGAAACGAACGCACTTACGGGAAGTTTCAACAAGTGAAGCATTGAAGGCTTAATTTTGGTAGCCAGTCGAACTTGTCCAAACATTTATTAGCGAAAAAGTGGAAGGGGGGGGGGGGCGGCAAGAATGTTTTGTGGCAGAACTGACACTATCGGGACGCCAAACCTGCTCATGGGCGTGACTGGAACCGAATCTTTCCTAATGGCCTTCCTTGGTGACGTCACTGCACCCGTGAACAGGCGAGGTCTCTATACACCAAGTCTGGTTTTCGGTAGGAGCTGAAGTCTAAACGGCGCTACACTGGCTGTCCTTGGTGACGTCATTACGCCGGTTATAAGCTCAATATTGGCTCTCGGGAGTGGCGGCGTCATCACAAGAAGGCTGAATTAACGCTTTATGGGTCCATTAAAGAGTTGCTTTCTCGTTGTAATAATTAGGTCTGAAACGTCGGTTTGAGACTACGGTACTTCTTGTAGGGTCAGCCTTTTAGCGTAGAGTCTGGTTCACACGTGCGACTTTCGTTGGCGATATCAGCATAGAGTCAACTCAACTGTGACCGTTCTGCAATTTATATTATTTGAGTAACGTGCTAAAAATACCGAGTACAAATTTTTCAGAATTTTAACTCACTCAAAATTTGATGAGATAGCCAATAGTTTACCAATGGCACTTGCTATATTATATATATATATATATATATATATATATATATATATATATAAATAGAAATTACAGCGGCAACAGAGATTTTTAGCAATTTCTGTTTTGGACATTATTAGTATGCGCAAACTAAAGCCGAGCGGTGGCTCTGTAATCGGAATAACTGAGTTAGCTCTATGCTGATGGCACCGACGAAAGTTGCTCGTGTGAGCCGGATTAGGACTTGGTCGGCGAACAGGCCTTGTGTGTTGGTGCCCGAGATTGGTCCCGGATCTAGTGACGTCACAATGGTACGTCATTAAGAAAGGACGGTAGCGTCTGTAAGGCGTCAGTCCCTGCCAAGAACAGCAGCTGCACGACCGCTTCCCTCGGCTTAGTGACGTCACTAGGAAGGCCTATATCTCGGCCGTCTGTACGCCCCTTGAGCAGGCCTTGCGCGGCGTCGGCTGGACCATGTCTCATATGGCAACACCGCACGGCAGACCGTGGAAGAGCTGTCGGTTATCGGAAGGCCATTGACAAGATCTTGTCTTCAGCGAGCAGATCGAAGGCAGTTTTACGGAGCCGTAAGTAGCTCGGATTATCAAAGTTAAAAAGACTTCCTCATATTGAAATTGGAAAGAAGAAGAACGTCCGTTGGACAGAGCAGAAGGAGGACCGGGGACGGGGGAGAGGGGGTAAGGCACGGGTCTCTAAGGGCAGGAATAAATGGGAAAATTTTTACGAGAAAAGTCACGTATCGAAAAAATTCAACTTTGAAGCCTTTAATCAAATTTCTTTTAAGAACTGTGCTGTTTGAAACGTTAACCAAACCCATTTTATAGAGACTGCAATGTTCAAAACTTCGAAGTGTTGTAGGGGTAAATTAGTAAGAACTCTCATTGTTTATGATGGTCGTTAAGTTTAGCATTATGAGGAAACTGGACAAATATACAGTTTTCTGTGTTTATGAAGCTTGCGAAGCAGAAAACGGGTAGAATACAAGTTCAGTTCAATATAAGCTAAAAACTGATGCAGATGAGAGACATTTACTCTCAAAGACCAGGGACGGACAAATCACTGCTGGCAACACAGAACCTCCCGGTCCGCACTGGCAACAAACTCGGCATTCTGTGTGCGCTCATCACTGTGCGTGAGTTCAAGTAAGCTTTCTTGCTGCGTAATAACCACAAGAAGCACTACAATACGCACTACCAAACCTAACCTAGCCTAAACTAACGTTATCTAACCTAACATAACGTTACCTAACCTAACCTTACCTAACCTAACGTAATTTGCGATACAGCGCGTAGGCACAGCAGCCGAACGTGAACGCCGCCCGCGCGTACACCGACGCTCGTACACAAACGTACAAAGCAAATGGCGAGTTTGCCGCCAGTGCCTTCTGGGCCAAAAATTCGTTTAAAATATGCATACAGTTACAAATGCAGGAGTATCAATTGTAAACAAATGATTTTAATTGTTTTCAACTGAGTGAGATTGTAGCTTGATATTATCAGAAATGCACGGCTTTAAAGTTCATAAATGCAGGGCTTAAAAGTGATGAAATATCATTCTTTTCATCTGGATGTGTATCTTTCAGTTTTCCTTGTAAAACGGAAAATATTGACAAATGTTTCCGAATACTAAAACACTATCATAATGCTGAAATCTGGAAAAAAAACGTCAGCTTAAAATTTGCAGATAACAGACCAACAATTCCCTATTCCACAAGTAAAAGTTGGTGAATGAAGTCAGAAAGTGTGAAAAGATATTGGAGGCATAATAGTAATGAAATGCAACAATAATATTATATGACACGAGCGAACCCTGAAAATTTCTGAAACATTTCTCGAATTTTTTCCCCTTTAAGAAGAGCAACTTCTAAAACTGATCTGCGTTTGCGCTTGAAAAATTTCATATAGAGCCTTTACATATTCTTTGCCTTGAACTTTCTTCACTGTAAAAATAAGGATGTATGTAGGGGCACGTTCGCTTGGGGGTCGACATTAGGCCTTCGAGGCTTGGCTTGTGCGGGTCTTCAGACACCACCTTTGGATTTGTCACGTGACGCATCGTGAGTGATAGGAGCAACGCGAAGACCCTAATGCCGGGCGCGCTATCGTCGTTCGCGACGATTTTGCGTTCAAACAAGCTTTCTTGCGCTCGTCACCACTAAAATAAACACTACCTAGCCTAACCTAATATAGCCTAACCTAACATAGCCTAACCTAACCTAGCCTAACCTAACCCTACCTAACCACTTAACCTAACGTTCTAACCTAACCTAACCTTTCCTAACCCAACATAACCCAACCTAACCTTACCTAAACTAACTTTACCTAACCTAACTTAATCTGCGATACAGCGAGCAGCGCCGCGCACCAACTTGAAAGCGCCCTCAAGCACATCTGCGTACACAAACACGCACACAAATCGTCGCGAACGACGATAGCGCCAGCCCGCACTCACACGATCCGCGTACACAAAAACGCTTACAAATAGTCGCGAACGACGCGAGTGCTGCCGGGGCCACACTAGGCATTTACACAGACAACTTGATGCAAGGATGCGGGACTCGAACTTCATTTATCCCACTGTATCTACGATACCGATCGATAAGGCCCGCAAGCTGCACATCCCAGCAACCAGTTGGGAGTAGAAATGCATATGTGACCCCGGCATGAGCTAGCTCAAACTGTCACTTTACGGGGAAAGATTGAGTTAGTGAAAGTCTCAAAGGTGACTGATTGAGGATCGTTGCCTGAAACTCAATACAAGTGGCCGAGGTCAACGCACCTGCCTGAAGGTTTAAAGAAGTAAAGCCCGGCACCTACTCGACATGCGCCCTGAGATAACAGGGGAAAAGTACGAGTAAAAGCAAAATGTCTGATACGCAAAGAATTCCAGGCATATGCACTCATCAAGGAATAAACCAGATATTGACAATTGCTGGGTTTTTTTTAACCAGTCCAATAATCCCAAAGGTCTGCCGTTATAATTGATTCACGAAATTTTAGAATTTCTTTTGCTTTGGATATCCGACCCGACTTTTTCCTGGTTCCCACCAGCCGTTATTAATAAAGCGTTCGATAGGGGCGTCAAAGTCGATCTAAACCAAACCCACTCGAGTTGACTTGTCCGAAACGGCAGGCAGGAGCATTAGCATCGTCACTTTGAATCGCGTTGCAGGTGTTAGGAACAACCCGAATAAAGTCTGCATTTAAGAACCAAGCTTCAGTTTTCGGAAGTCTCAGAGGTAATCGGTTTAGGGTCAACGCCTGAAACTGGTATCAGTGGGTCGAAGCCAGGGTACCTGTCTGATGTTTAAGGGCAAGCTAAACCTGGAAGGTTTAAATTTGCCGCTCAATCGAATGGGCCATGTATCTCTTAACCGATATAGAACCTTCAGTTGTAAGACTGTACTGTATAATAGAAATTTTCTTCATTTATACCGAATGGTTGTCAGTTAACCTGTTTCATCCAGATTCTATTATTTCGCTATTAGAAAACTTTGTCCTATTCTATCTCTACAGATACAAAGCCAGAATAGCGAGATTGCCCAGCGTCGTTAAAATAGAGCTGAGTAGTGATCAAGTCCCACTTATGATATCTTCCCTATATAATACACATCTTTCATATACTGTATAGAACTGAGTTATAAGTTTAACTGTGTATCGAACGCAATAGCGCAATGGCGCCCTTCTATTGTCGGCAGAGTTTGCTTCTATACAAAGAGCCCTTTGTGCCCCAGTGGCGTAAGCCTCTTTCCTGAATACTTTTCTTCGAAACAAACTTCACTCTTGGAACTAAGCCCCCCTTCTCCCTTTCCCTCTTTGTGTGGCGTGGCTTGGGCTGCGTTGATAATCGCCTCGTCGTTTGGTTCGTCACGACGATGGAAAACTTGTACTGCAGTTCTGTAGCTGATGGCAGCCGGTGCTGGGACATTCGATAATTTCCCGACCACTCTGCTCAAGTTCGTTACGTTCGTCAGTTTTCATTGTTCGATTGTTCCAAACACCGGATTTTCGTTAGACGGAGGCGTCGGATTTGTGACTGGCCGAAAGAACGGACTGTCGATAACAATATCGGTAACTGCAACATTGTAAATCCTCATCGTCAATAAGGCTTTCGATGAATTATGGATAGCCACTGGCTGCAGCTTCAATGAGTTTCAAATGCGTATACACAAACGACTGATCTAAGGAGAGTGTTGTTCCAAGCAGCACGTTTTCCAGTACACCAAAGAGAAATGCGCGGAATATGCAATTATCATACTACACAAATACGCCGAGGTGCACGCGTAGAAACCACGATCGCTTTCTCGCTACAGCAAACGTAGCCAGTCAAAAAGTATACACACGGTATGAAAGGCAGACATTAGACAAATCTACTGTTGCGCCTCTGAATGCAATATAAAAGTCTTTTACTGCAGGCTGCTTGTGACTCAGCGGTTTGTGACTGTGGGATTTTGTCCGCACTTGAGGGACGACCAGTGAGGGCAGAAGGGTAACAGTGCGGTGTTTGCTCGATTTACGAGGGGCGTAAGAAAAGTTTTAACCATCGCGTATAAGAAGCGTTGATGCATGGTCAAACCAATGATTCTTTTTAAAGTACAATCTTTCGTAAGTATTAATGCTAAATTTTCAGATTCTAAAAAGTTGAAAATAAATAATAAAAATGTCCTTATTCCAATTTTGTTTTTCTGATGTTAAAAACTTTTCACACACCCCTCGTATATTCGTCAGGATTTAAATGTAAAGTCAACACAACGTGTGTGCAATTATATCATATACTGGAGTAACTTTATACTTCCCAATCTTTAGACCGCCGCCCACCTTTAGCTTACAAGAGAAGCAAATGCCTATTCTCACGACAGTCGTTTGAACGAGCTGTCCCAGCCAATAGTACAAATATTTGTCTGTTCTCGGTACCGAACTCATCTATTCAGTCGGTGGTTTCTACCCAGGTCCGTGTTGGGCTGGAATTCGTTCGCGTTCGGATCTGCAGGCGCTAAGTCAGTTGTGAATGACTTTTTGATGGATCTTGCTTAGCAGTGTTTCGAACTTGCTGCTGTTGCATAGAGCTTCCTTTGGCCATCAAATCTCGAATGAAGACTTCAAAATTTCATCATCTTGCCCTCAATTCGACCTGAAAGTTTAAGAATCTATTTCCATCCATGAACAATCCCCTACCCTAAACGATCATGCTCATTCTGCCGAACTTTTTATTTTAAGTTAATAACGATATAAGGATGCAGATTTTTTTATGCAGGATACGTCTGCTACGTTTTTGACTTCAAGCGAATTCTAATTTCATTGCAAGCTATTCTACTCCTGAAGATGATTCAAGATTGAATGGAAAGCTCGACATTGAAGGAAATATATTTTAGTAAATATGTCTTTAATCATAGCGCTTGTCATTCTTATCACTACTATATAATAATTCACGTCGTGTTTTTATTTATTTCTTTATGTATTTAAAACTATATTTATAGCTTTCCTGTCACGCTCTATGGGAATAAGATAGGAGAAAATTCAGGTGCCGAAGGCAGTATCTTGGATACGGGGATCGGACTTGAGCGCTCCAGCTGAGGGAACTGAGCTCGCCTGCATGATGCTGTCTGGACATGTTCATTGTTCAGGTGCCGAAGACGGTTCATTGGATACGGGGGTCGCACTTGGGCGCTCCAGGCAGAATGCTGAATTTTCATTAAAGAAGCCTCTGAACAGTAATAAGCACAGGAGACAGAGGGGGTTTTCTTGAGGTGCTAATTTTCTACCGTCATTTATAATGACGGCTTTGGCCACTAGTCTATATATTAATGCGCTTGTATCTACGTGTGTGTGCGTGTCTGTGTGTCACGCTCTTCACAAATAGATAGGTGTAAATTAGAGACTTGATTTCATTTCACCCGTATCATATCTACGCTTTCGTTTTTCTTTACAAAATTTTACTCGCTTTGCTGGTAGCGGATGGCATTCCTCATAGGGTCTGAGGCGTTGTCAACATACGCCCTGGGTAAAGAAAATGGGGTAGTGTTGGACATCTCTGCTCTAAATTTATTTTTAGAAGAGAATATACTGCTGGGAAAGCATCAGCCAGTACAGTACGATGTCTTAGGAAATACAATGACATCTTCAAAACAAGAGAATACTCTCCAGCTAATGAAACAATTGACCCAACCTATTTTCGTTTATTGTAGACTGCTTTGTATTGCATTAAACAAAGCAGAAAAATGATGGGTTGTTGATCAGCAGTATTCACGGGTTCTGAAATAGTGAGAAAAATCAGATACGCCGACAAAAAATAAGAAAGTGTAACCTTATGTCGGGCTAAATTATCTGTAAACTGTGGGAAACGGAGCTTTAAACAAATGTGTGCAAATAAAAGGAGAACATAGCAAGCAGTACCTACCGTCTGGTTTCTATGTTTTTATCAAGACACAAGCGCAAAATTTTCTGCTGAGGGAACAAATGAGTGATACATTTTATAAAGTGAGAGCATTAACAGAGTCGTCAAAGTCTCACGGGTCACCCACGCTTCACGTTAGAAACGGAATGCGTAACGATAGACAGGGTTAAGCGGTGAGTGAAAACATTCGCTAACCGTGTGTGTCACGCTCTTCTCTAACAGATAGAAGGAAATTAGAGTGTCCCGAGGTACTCTTGGATACGACCTGGGAAGGGATCAAAGGAAGAAATAGACAAGTTCATATTTCAGCTTCTACGCGGCTCGCAGGTCTAGGGTAGACGGTTCACGGCCAGACTTGGGACATTTTCAACCTTGGTATGCGTGATACTGGTACGAGGGTATCATAATTAAAGAACAATTCTTTTGTTTGTAGAATTTCCACAGGTTCATTCAGTATTA
>LQNS02000141.1:37901972-37915711 GCA_001587735.2 Parhyale hawaiensis | reverse complement strand
TTGGCTGAGATCAGTCGACTGTCAGCTCCGAAACTGCGGCCTTCCGAAGCTCGTCAGCTGATGCATGTCGTATGCAAATTGAAGTCCAGAGACTTCATCGCCTCCTAACGACCTCTGCCTTTCTGCCATGCAGGCCTGCCTCGCGCAAACTGCTGCGCTGGAGCTCTTTTTAAAAGTCCAGTCGTGGGTGTAAAGGAGATTTTTTGTAGCCCCGTGGTGCGAGGTGAAGGTTTACAGATGCTTCCGGACTGGCTGGACCGATCATATACGAACTGTGTATAAATATGCTAATACCAACCTATCTATAGGGCTGTCTACTTAAGTATAGTGCCTACTACCTACTTGTGGTGTACGGTTCGTTTTCCATTATTATCATTACCACCGTGAAGGAGTTTTTGTCTTTGCAATGGTTTGTGAGTCCTCTAATTTGGTCTATCTGTTTGTTAGCAGCATAACTCGGTAAGTTATGGACGGATCTTTAAGAAATGATGAAATATACAGGAACTGTTAGAAATACTACTTAGCACAGATAGTTATATTTCGGTGGCAATACGTTAGAAAGCTTCTCATCAAAGAGAACACCCAGTATCTCCAGAGAGCTGAATCAAGGCAGTATATTGTCCAGAATCTTCAGAGGCTGGTGCAGTGATAATAGTGCCCGAGACTGACTGAGAATAATAGATTTAGTCTTCTCTGCATTCAGCTTCATGGTTCAGGCAGAGCACCACGAAGTAATCGGTGATAGAATGACTGCAACGCCCGTGCCATGGGTTCGAATTGCAGCTAGAAACGTGGAATCAGCGGCATAGCTGATAGTAGTGTTCTTCAGCGAGAAGAACATGTCAGTAGCTTACAATATGAAAAATAGTAATATCCAAGGAGAGTTTCCTAGGGAAAACCCGATACAATCTTGGTGCCTCCCACTCCAGCAACCCTCCAAAGACCCATTCTGTGCAAAATCACAAACATAATCCCAGTGCTTGAAAAACCCTATAATCAAAGTCAAACCAAACCAACTTACGTATGAGGTAGCTAGCACATTTTTAATACCGGTCAGCAATAAGATAGATCAAGGGACGGCCTTTTAATTACTGTACATCGAAGCACCTGTATTGTTGAATTTTGCTCAGATGTGGATGTATTACATTCCATTCCACGGGTCCAGCTCGACAGGAGCTCAGATATGAATTACAGGAAAGGAGTTTATACATATTTGTATCGAGTATAGTAAGCGCGGCATTTCCCTGCCGAAACAAGAAGGTCCTTCGACTCCAACTATAGTTAAATTTCACGCCTGGTGTTCTCACCCCATGATTAATTCAGTATTTCATGTAAAATAAAAAAATATGTATATGATGCCCCAAAAGCAGCTATTGAATTTCATACTTTATTTTTACCCTTAATTCTTCTTGCATTTGCATTCATTAGCATAATGTTGAAGAAAAATCAACCGAAGGCTAGAAAGTGCAATCAGTGTGATGACTTATCAAATGATCTACTAACTACACTGAGCGTGCAACATTATGCAGAAAGCAATAATCCATAGTGTGTAAGTGTTGTCTTTACACCCTTCTGTTATGTTCAAAATTTCTATGGCTTAAGTTTTACTAAAAGGTAGTGAACAATGGATAGCTTTGTTTTAGAGTACCTAGGGACTCATGTCTCCGTATACTGTTATTGCTAACTTTTGCAAACAAAGATGACTTCCATCACAGCAAAATATGTATTACCTGTGAGGGGTAGACTATGAAATCGGTAAAGGTCTTCCTTTCTATGAGTGTAAATTAAATAAATGAATGTGGTCGGCTTGGCCAGCATTGTGCTTTTTTTATTATGTCGTGATATTGTCATTAGTGAATAGTGATGATTATGCTTATTTTCTTCACTGAGCACCGCATTCTACATACTTTCACTGAAGAAATATACTCCGGTCCGCATCATAGATACTAAGCGCGGGAGTATTTTTGCGCTAGGTTGTGTAAAATGCAACACAGATACACCCATTCTTTGAACATGAATAGGTTCTCATCTCACATTCTTCTGCAGTCTCAGACCAGGCTTTACGACACCCGCTGGAGCAGACAACTTGCACAGCCTTGGCCCACCAGCTCATTAAGATGTTAATGAGACATTCTTATTATGCTGCAGATAAAACTCCTCCGCCATGCTAAACTTATCTGCCTGGTGCTTTGAGCAGGAAGAGCTTTGTAGTTGCTTAAAAGATTACAAACATTCAGATATAAATTAGGTGTATTTCACTTTCGGCGGCGAGTAAAGAAGATCTCTGTGAAGTAAACTTGTTTTATTAGAGTCTTTTACTGTTCCTTTCGGAAGATTTTACCATTTCGAGCCTAAATTAGACAGCGCCTTATTTCAGAAAAAAGCTTTATTTATAATGGCTACTCATATCGTACTGAACAATTAGAAGTAAGAAATAGGTGAACGATATCTTTCTCTTCTGTTTCACTTATCTTCTACTTTATTTACGCATCTTCAGCTCATGGGATAACAGTATCTATGATACAGCTGTGAGATATTTCAGGAGTCGTAAAAGCTTAATAATCAACTTTAGTAAAGCAAGATTTGCATTCATTTTTGAGCTGTTCCAAGGAGGTTTAATACAAAGGAGGGAGCACACCACATTTCGTAGCACTTGCCAGGGATTTTTCCCCCTTCCCACCAATCACAGGCTCCCAACCATTCGTGTCGCCTATCGGAGAGTCAGCAGGCTTTAGCCTCAGGAAGAATTTTGGTTTCCGATCTCCGTAGTCATTTCTACCTCTTACCATTAACACTCTTGGGGTTCCCTGAATCACACCGATTTCTCTAACCTGCGCTAATCATCACCTATTTGTTGTAATTAAATCGGTAGTTAAAGGAAGTAAAGCAAAAAGTATGATATTGCAGAGTAAAATAAAAGTAATTAGAACTATCAAAGGTCCTTCAGTAAAATTACACATACAAACTCAGTAATCAAACTTATTGTTACTTTTTGTGAAAGCTGCTTGTGCACTTCATTTCTGTAAAAATCTTGTGTGGCTTATTTAATGTTGCTCACTCCATATCTCCACTTTGTGCGTCTTCCAGAGCTTAAATGCTCCGCGTTATCCTCGCTAAAGATTTCAAGTAGCGATCTCCCGTAGTGCTCAGGGCCCGGAAGAATTACAGAGGGGAGAAATACATTGGGCTACTTTTAAAAATTCAAACATTGATTTTCATTATTCACTTTGTACGTGGTTGTGGAGAAGCACATTGATAAATTATTCTTACCATTAATTGATTTATAGATACATAGACCACACCATACATTGACTGGAACACTGGACCCTAAGGCAGATTTCGGCCCCGCAATTGGGCCTGACTGCACGGTGCCGCAGACGCATATTTACATGTTCTCCCATTGCTTTTTCATACTACATATGTTTAGGCTCTTTGACTGAATTCTTTTACATTCAGTAATGACCGGCAAACCTGTACATACTTCTAAAAGTTCTATTCCCAACAAATTCACAAAAAAGCAGTACTAGTAGTATGTAGTATAAATTTTACTAGTGCATCAGGGACGCAATTAATGTCTATATAGCGCTGACCGTACTTGCTCATGCTTTATTCTGTTCTTTCTCTTCTTTCCCGACTTGCTGTTCCCCTGCGCGTTGATCCTCTAAGGAAACACCTTCGTGCATGAGTTCTCCCGTTTCTCTTGGCATACTACTGTGTGATATCGTTCTGCTCGAAAACGGGGGCTTAAACTTCCTAACTCTCACTAACATAACTAACTATATAGCGCTGAACTATTCCTGTGGTTTAACACAGGCTCGTACGCCACTGGGGCGCAAAGTACTTCTCGTTTCAAATTATCAATGATTTTTGCCTCGGCTTTTTTGCCGGTAGGTCTCAGATTCTAAGTGGTCAGTGCGCTACTGGCAGGAAAAAGGTGCAAGTTGGCAATTTCCAACCCCCGGGCACGGCTGAATGCTTTTCGTTCAGCTATGCCGCGCTGGGGAAGGAAACGAAAAGCAAGAAGGTAGGAGTCTAGCGGGAATAGGTCGCCCACCTCCCGAAACAGAAGGGGAAGTACTGAGAGCCTGCCTAACTTTACAATGCTAAACTCGTCAGAAGGAACTGTGGCAAGCTGCAACATCCCCTGCGAAGAAGGCACTAGGGACCCTTGGGTTTGTGAGGCCCAACTATATTGTGGCGGGGATTCACAAAAATATTATTGCTTGCAGTGTCATTACGTAGAGCAAATGTTTATAAGATCCTTCGATATTTGCAGTAGAATAAAATTATTTCCTAATATTTAGTAAGATAAACAGCTGCATGTTGTAGAACAGGTGGTACGCTCGGTTTGCAATGAGATATCAAGTATACATCTAAGGAGTTGTTAACTAAAATTATTTGGCATACGCGCTTAGCGGCAACCCAAAAAGTAGCAGGGGTTGAACAACGTAAATAATTTTTTGCAAGGAGTCTGGTGGGCTGACCTAGATGTGACCAATGCTAAAAAATATAATTAGCTTACCATAAAAAATGACGGTGATGAATTTTGTTGTTTCTCCGCCAAGTAAGAGTCAGAAGGAGTTGAGTCATAAAATAATTGGCTAATAATATTTTTTTAGGTAGTCGGGTGAGTTGACCGAGATGTGATTTATCTTAGGCAAACATGAAATAATAAAACCTAGTCATCCATTAAATGCTATAACGTTGCAGTCAGGAAGTGATGTAACGTAGGCACTCTTGAAGCAAGGTAATATAGGCACGCATAAAGTGATATAACTTGAGCACCCATGGAGTGGTGTAATTCAGGCACCCATGAAGTGACTCAACTCAGGCAACCAAAAAGTGATGCAACATAGGAAACCATGAAATGATTTAACGTAGGAAACCACTAAATGGTTTAATATACGTAGGCAGTCATGTGAAATGATATCGACAATCATGATGTGCAGCTTTAGATGTTTCCAGTGATGAACGGTTGTATCGGCCTTAAATTGTTATGTTTTAATATCATTTACCGATCTGTTTTGATATCTTTATCTCATTGTTCAATGTGCATTTTTTGTTCATTGTTACCAATGTAGGATTTATGTGGTTTTAATTCTTTTTTTTTTTCAACATTACAGAGTTTTCTTAACCTCCCTTTTATTGTGGTTATTGGGATGAGGTCTACCAAAAGCTCTGCATACGTCAATTTCTGAGATTTTTGCTTCAAATCCGTCATTGGAAAAAAACTCAATTGAATGTGATATTAAAGTACATTACGTGTAGTATCTATGAGCCAATTTTTTCTGTAAAATATTGATATTCCGAGAAATAATGATGAATCTATAATTATAATTATTCTTGGTGTCCGGAGGTGTGATATATATCTCCTACTGAAGATATATGATTGTAAATTTCTATTCACTGCTGTGCAATTCATTTCTTATGTTAAGACGAAGAAATTAATCTCTGTTTGAGGTCTCTGTGATCACTAAAACTCATTTCATTAGCACTTAGTAAATCGGCTTCCAGGCCCAATTGCGCGAGGCCCGATTTCAGTGTCCGGTCAGTGTAAGGTGTGGTCTATTATACATATACTGTAATTCATATTTGTAAAATGAAAAAATGTCTACATGAGAAGCGTTAACAGCGGTGCCTCTCACTACAACCCACAACAGTAAATTCTATCCTCCTACGCGGCGTCCAAACCGTCCAACTGTACAAACACTGACATTAGGACCTTCCAAGCCTGCACCGGTCATTCGCCTGTTACAGCTCCCCCTGATAACATCTCTGTCTCCAGAGAATATATGGAAATAAATTGCCAGTTTTAGTCGCTACTTCCCTTCCTGAAACGTTCGCTACTGAACTATGGATTCAGAATCCGTAGACTGTAGCTCTCTTTATATCTGATATCATTTATTTAGCTTTGTAAATCCAATGTAGCTCTCTAACCCGCAAATTTAAAAAGAAGACATTGTTTGAAGTTCTGAGATGTTCAAACGGGATAGTGGAAGGTCACTGAATATCTTATGATTCATCGAGTATCGAAAAAATCGAGCTGTTAAATTAATGTCTTGCAGATATTCACAAAAAATACAGAATTTCTTATTTAACTGCTTGTTTGCTTGAACTCTCCTCTTCATATTAGTATTAGATGGTATAAAGTCATTCGTTAAACTCCAAAGGGATCGTTGCTTTCTAAATTTGAAATCTAGGCATTGAAGACGTCCTAGGTACCTCTTAGCGGTAGCATGGGTACTGAATTTCCCTTCCATCCCACAGTAAAGCTTTATTTGCTTTGAAATCTTGCTGCTCAAATTTAGTAGGCAAGTGAATGTAAGAGAATATACGCAAACATAACAGATATATATATATATATATATATATATATATATATATATATATATATATATATATATATGTTATGTTTGCGTTTAAACATTCAGTGTTCGGTAAAGAACCTTAATTCATTACTTAGGTGTTTTTTCGTACATTCTTCCACCGACAGCTGCTGCAGTTCTTGCTACGGTAAATGACTAGTGACGACTAACTTTTTCACCCACGGGGATGAAATAAACTCCAAATTTTCAAAGAAAATAGTACAGTTTGAAATATCTCGTGTAATTAGCGCTGGCCGTAACAAATTTAAGAAGTTGGGAAAGACAACAAAATTTCTTACTGACGGGTAAGGTTTGACTTCTTAAGAATAGTAATGTATGAAATATCTGGTAGGTAAAAAATTTCTGAAAGTAGTGCGATTAGGAAAGGCAGTGAAATGTATTACAGAGAAAAATGTAGCAAAGTAACACAAGATGTCATAAGGACGACCTGAAGTTCTCCGGAATGTCGACCTCATTACTAGAGCTGACTCGCATCGATATGAAGGCTCTTCCTAATATTCCTTGGGGAAATAAGAAGATGGAAATGCAACGCGACAGCCTCGGAGTCTTCGTAAACAACAATAATGTCTGCGAAAGGACAGCGTACATATACCAGGACATAAGAATGCGACGCCATCGTAGAGCTATACAAGTGCTGCAATAGGTGTAAATAGGCAGTTTTAGGGTCGCCAAAGAGGTCATTTTAGAATCGCCGTGTTGGCTTTTTTAACTATTGGCAACTACGCCAGAACAAAGCACCAAAGCTTCTCTTTAACAGCAGCTGCATTACCTGAATCGTATCTACTTAGTGTTGCCTTCAGTGGCGCTGATTGACTTTCGCTGTCGCCTGCGAAGCACTGCAGCTCGCTGCAAGCGTGTAGAGTCCGCACTATCGTCTCTCACGACGATTGTGCGTTCACGTAAGCTTTCCTGCGCGCGCCACTACTAAAATAAATACTACCTAGGCAAACCTAACCTAGCCTAACCTAAACTACCCTTACCTAACCTAACTTAACCTTCTTAGCTAACCTTCTAACCTAAACTAACCTTACCTTACCTAACCTAACCTAACCTAACCCAACCTAACCCAATCTAACCTTTCTAACCTTACCTAACCTAACCTAACGTTATTTAACGTTACCTAACATTATCTAACGTTATCTAACGTTACCTAACGTTATCTAACGTTACCTAACGTTACCATACCTTACCTAACCTTACCTAACCTAACCTAACTCAACTTAATCAGCGATACAGCGAGCAGCGCGGCGCACCAACTTGAACGCCGCTCACGCGCACACGATCTACGTACACAAACACGCACACAAATCGTCGTGAGAGACGATAGCGCGACCAGGCCCGGCCTGTTTACTGCCGTGTGCAGACTTAAGAAAAGCGCCGACTTCTTACTGGGCACCCCAGAGCCGCTGAGGCAAGACTTAAAGTGCGACAGATTCGGGAATGGTCGGGAACAGATGCTTCGTTCGGTTGGGCGCCAAAATTAGGCCTTCGAAGCTTAACTAGTTCGAAGCTTCAAACAGAAGATCTTGCTTTGCCAATTTGAATCTCGTTGCAAGTGTTTGAAACAACTCGATTACGTTGAACTTGCTGAAAGTTCCATTTTACGGAGCATGGCTGAGGTTCCCAAAGTCTCAGGGGGTACCAGATTCAGGGCCAATGTCTGAAACTCAATTCATCGATCGGGCCGAAGTCTGAAGTTTCGAACAAGTCAAGCCTTGAAGGCCTAATTTTTACCTGTAAGCCTGTCGAATTTGGGAGGTTTGGTGAGAAGCTGTTGCGTTTTAGGGTCCCGGCCGAGCTGTATGCAGCCAAGAGGTGGACAGGCTATAAGTTCATCGAAGTGGTGAAGCGAATGACGATCGTGTCTCTTCTCGTGCTGCGTGCGGAGCGCACTCTTTCACTTTGGAGGCTGTCATATGTCGAACTAATCAGTTCTGTCGGTGCTTCGTGCCCTGGTCGGCTAGGGTTTGGAATTTGTTGCCTGCATCGGCTTTTGGTCGTGTTGGCCTGCAGGCTTTTAAGTCGGCTGTTAATGTTTTTTTGCTGGATTTCCTTTAGCAGCGGTTTGGGCTTCCCGGTGTTGCAAATGCTTCAACGTGAAGCTCAACGTGAAGTTTTAATAATAATAATAATCCAGTTTGCATGCCTGTTACATTACAAAATAACTCGTAGCAAACAAGATGAAGAGCATTACTATTGCATAAGTGCTCGTAGCAAGAGTGGAGAGACAATAATAGTAACGCTAGAGCAAGTGTACAAGTTAAGCAAGCTGATGTGTTTTCGTCGAGCATAGGATGGTGTACGTACTATTACCGTACTACTTTCTCAAAAAGACTACGTCGACTACTATTAACTTAATGAAAGAAGGATGGTTGATACAAAGCATGCAAATATTCACGGATTTAACCAATAATATAGAATGTTGCATTTGTATTATTTTTTATTTCCATCTGAACGTTTAATATCTCTCTTGCAGTGAATACACTAGCAACGTCTCCCTTCTTCTTTTCATTATAGAGTTTTGATAATCTGGTAGTGGTAGTAGTCAGTGCCGAGGGCCAATTTGAAACTCCCTCACTGTATAACCTTTGACTTATTTCTACTCCTAAGAAGTCCAGTAAAAATTACTACCACCAGCGATTGAAATCGAACCAGCGGCTGCTGATTTCGCCTGGGGTGCCCTGCACCGAATAGTTGGAACATACGAGCTGTGGTTTTCTAAACTGAGCGAATCATAATTATATTTTTCCCTCATGAAGTAATCTATGAATTTATCTCTTAGGAATGGCACGATTTGCAGTGTTGTACATAGACCAAGCTATACGAAAAGGTCAATAGGCAGTACTGTAACATCTCCTGCTTGGATACACGAAACTATTCGACAAATTTTATACAGTTAAATTTTGCATAAGCTGAAGCCGTGCCGCGGCTACGCAAACGGATTGGTTGAGTTGCTTCGAGGCTACTAACGGCAACGAAAGTGGTTACGTGAGCACCGGGCTTTATGAGTAAAATATTACTGCACGATGAAAGACAAACTAGCCGACTTACGTTGAACTTTGTAATAGGACGGATGTTGATTATCCATATAAAATCGTTAACAAATAGAGCTTTACAAAACGAAACAACCCCTAAAGGACTACTTTTCTCCTAATATTTATGTGTTCTTCTTATGTTGAATTCTGTGCAGCACGACTTTTCTCCATTTTTGTGTTCGAGTAAATTTTCACTAGGAAAGATTTTATCTCTTTACTCATCCCACTTCAGGAACTCTCTAACTTCCACATGATGCTGTAGACATGCTGCAGCGTTATGTACGTATCGTTGGGAACGTATGTACGTATAGTTGGAAACGTGTACCTAAATATATTATTGCACTGCAGGAGGAGATAACCAGCGTTGATGGTGGGCTATTTTGCAAGTTTAGAAAGCGTATTTCGCTTCTTTCTCTAAAGAGTTTTGCCAGTTATACTCTCTAAGCGTGTCCATTCATACATTCGATTAGATTATTAGATTAGATAGGCGGCAGTAGACGAACCAAGAGACCCATTCCCAAAGAGACCCCGGAGATTACACCCCGGCACTCTATGAGCTATTGCCATTATGTTAGTAGGATGTAGAGGTCTGGGGAAACAAGATGAGAAAAAATGGAAGACGAAAGAGAAAAAAAGAAAAAAAAAAGAAAAAAGGGGGAGAAAAATCTCTGTCAAAGAGATGGTCATAAATGCACGCAAGCATGATCGATAGCCACTGATATGCGGAGCTTAAATATATAGATGGAGCTGAAGGGAGAAGAAGACAGCTTAAAATGGCCTGGGAAGCTTTGGTCATTAAGAGCTTGTGACTCGTGGAGGAGGAGTTCTTAGCTGTGGAGGATGTCTCTCCCAATGTATGTCAATGTATGTCATTCATTCACTTACTTTCTAAAGCAAACTGACTTAACGGCTAATGTAAAAAGTAATATTTTGTAGTAGACGTGCAGCTGTGATTACAAGAGTACAATAGAACGCTTGGATGATGAGCCGGCGGAAGCAGTTCATTCGCCAGTCTCGTAAACTCGCCTTTGTTGCCGTTGCCTTCCTTCAGAGCTTTCGCGCCCACCCCCAAAAAAACTTGGATTCTGGGTCAGTTGCTTTTTACCCACAGGCGTGCCCAACAATTTCAATTGCAACTGAGGAAATGCTGTACTTGGGAGCAATATCCCGGTCAAATAAGTGGCAGGTGCCAGTTACTCCAACATATGGCGGGTCCCACAAAGGACACAACGTTCCAACAGTCCCCACATTGCGGCTCCGCTTCCGCTCAGCCGGAAGCAACAAGGCTCTTCTCAGAACAAACTTGTGGCCAAGGAAGCCATCTCAACTTACCTTATGGCCGTCTTTCCTTATTAAGATAAACCCTAAAGAGCCTCTAGCAACTGTACTAAGGCTGCAGATTAACTTCCCTCAGCTCTGTGGGGGCAAGAGACGCAAGCTGATATTGTTTGTTTTGCCGAGCTCACTTGCTCTGGAGCCTGCATTCCGTGCAGCAAAACTTTGGTATATATGCAAGTTCTAGAAGCGGCTTACACACTGTGGGGGAGATCATCTAATCCGCTTACATTTAACTTATCATGATCTGCAATCATGAGTTCTTAATTCACCACAGTTCGAGTTTCATGAGCTAATGAAGATGCGCAAGCCTGTAGAGTAGGATTGAGTTTGAAGCCGTCCTAAGAGTTACAAGTTTGTGATTATAGAACGAAAGTGCCAGCAAACGTTTCAAGTCGAAAACCCATCATTGATGGCAGTGTGGGAATTAAAAACAACTCATACAGATAAGGACGACGTTTGTAGGACGGTCGCGTTTGCGGTCCAGATCATTCAGTAGCTGTATGAAACGCAGATCGATAGAGGGATCTTAAGCAGCTTCGAAATTTATGGATATTAGCAAATAGATTTGAATAGCCCCATTTAGCTATATTAATTAAGAATGTTTGTGCATATTACGGACACAAATACGTTGTTTCAAATATTGTAAAAAATATACCTACACATACCTATCACTGAGGCCGTAAAATTTGTCAAGAATTTACTACTTTATGATAATAGTTTTTTTTTTTCAAAATCGCGTGCTACATAGAAGCCTATGCAGTCTTCATGACACAATACTTTGTTCTTTCGCGAATCAATTCTATCTCTTGGTATTTTTCCTTCTGGACAATAGGTCTCAAGTTTTGAAAACAACAAAACTCTGCCCAACTCAAAGAGAAATTAGTTAGGATATGAGTTATGTTTTGTGCTTCCAGCACCGATTTTACGAGTGTGTAGTAGGCGTAAAATTTACATAGGCACTTTAAATACATGAGAAACCGCAGTCTGTGCACGGCAGTAGCCAATGAGAAGCATACATGCAACGCTACATTGTCCACAGTGAATGTTGTCTTATTTTTGGTAACATTGGAGGAAATGAGTAACTCTTATGTAACGAGAGGTACTGTCGCCACTTTCTGAGGCGTGTTGCGATGAGAAACTGAGGGCTACATGAGCTACATCTGTCACCAGCCACAATCTGATGAATTATTACGGAACGGAAACTTGGGTGGCGATGTCGCAAGTAACCCAAGAAACGCATCTCTGACGTCCTCATAAATGCCGGGTTGTGTTACTCAAACTTTGTTTCCTTGTTTTCTGATGGATCTTGATACATTTGAAACTGGTGTAGAGTGTCTGTGCTTCATGACGTTGGTATGGAGGGATGTACTGTGCAGTAATAGTACCCATGCTGCTAATACTTACAGTATAGCACCCCAAAGTTGTTTGTTGTTGCCTTCGTTTTTCACGCTATATTTTACGCTTTTTTCACGCTTTTTTCTGTTTCACGCTATATTATATAATACGTATAATGTAGCATGATAACTTGTGGAAGTATTTTATCTCTCATCTGTGCTGCTGCTGAGACTCTGTTTTTATCTCATGAGCGGTCATATCCAACATTATCGACCAGCAACTCAACCCAAATGCCTCCATTTATACTTGCCGCATTTATAGAATGCTACTCTAAGAAAAAAAGGGGTCCGAAATCTGGCACTCGTTTCCAGAAAAACCAACGCCGGCGAGTTTGCGCAGCATGCAGATTGCAGTAATCGTGTATCGTGCTACGCGATAAAGTAGATACAGTCTGTCGTTGCAAGGGAATGTTTGGTGGTTTAAGAACTACGCATTTCTCAGTGGGGTCGTTATTACGTAAACCGTCAGGTACAAAATCCTGAATATGCACCTATTCTCGGAACCTCTCGCGTCTATAATTCTTTTCCCGCCTGGCTACCTCGCGAGGCATCTGCTGCGCTGGCAGGTCCCGTCAGGCTGGCGGGTTTATGCTCATCACGGCCTCTGCTTACTAACAGACTCCGCCTCAACGACCTGTTGAAACGCCGTCTATTCATTGCCTCCCCAGCGGCACCTCAAGGCTGCGAAGCTGCAAGCACAAAAGAAGCAAATTATTCTGCAGTTGCGCATAAAAGCAGCCACAAATCTCCGTTTATCTTCCTATCTCGCAGGACTTGCGTTATCTAAAACTTTGCAAATAGATACGATCCTCAAAGTTACCCTACTTTATTAAAGCTGTGTTATTTTGCTGCAGGGGAATTGTTTGTCCTGTTTTATTGCTAAATAAAAAAAACATACACTCTTGCACGTGAAGGAGCCCAGCCTGATTAAGTTAGGGCTAAGGCAATCACCTTAAATCAAAATTAAGTTTTCTCTGAGAACGGTATTATGCATGCATTATTTGGTATTGTTTGAAAACCCTAACATTTGCATCATCCAGAACGTGAACGAGCGTTGCCGGTATTATCGTCTATTTAATCATTCACTAATCCCTTACTATGCCAATCGTCATTATGATTTAGGAGCACAGCAGAAAGCAAAATACGGCAACGGAAATATTTTTCCCACAGCTCTTTGCATTTCTAAATACCGAATTTTAAATTCTTTTGCACGGCAAGCAAATGATAAGGCTAAAATGGTCGATCTTTATTCTATGTTTAGGCGCCTGACAGTCTTCCTCTAGCTGTACCGTTTGGCAGGACATAATCATTTATGCACAACACAAATGGTGATTGCTCACCCATTGCGTCCCAGAAAGTTTGAGACGAGCTTCCCCAAGAGCCGGTCCCCAAGAGCCGGTCCCCAAGAGCCGGTCCCCAAGAGCCGGTCCCCAGGAGCCGGTCCCCAGGAGCCGGTCCCATGCGGCCCGTGTCGCCGACACGCGCTCGCATTTTCTACACGAATTTATGGTTCACTGCCGCCACAAATGACTGGATGCATCAGGCGAAACTCTCGTGGGAGCCGCAGAATTTTAATACGGGAGAAA
>LQNS02000141.1:37870322-37884723 GCA_001587735.2 Parhyale hawaiensis | reverse complement strand
AAATTGAAACTAAAAGAAGTAAGGTACTGAATTCTCCCTATTTTTCGGAAATGTAAATTCCCGCCATCTTTACGAAATACTAACCTTTCAGCCCCAAAAACCTTAGGAATTATTACACATTTACACCACGACAACACCAGGCCACTCATAAATTTGAAGCCCATGGAATGTGTGACAAAGTTCGGATGGACGGTGCTGTTTCACCCACCGTTTAGTCTCAACGTCGCACCGTCATATTTCTACTTTTTCGGGCTTCTGAATGGCGTACTACGCAGGCAGCGTTTCCCAGACAACAACGCCGTAATCGCAGCCGGGAAAAAATTAACCGCCTGGGCAGGCGCTGACTTTTACGGCCGAGGCATCAAGGCTCTCATTCATTGCAGGCAAAAGTGCATTGCGAATCGTGGTGATCACAAAGAAAAATAAATTATGGAGAACAGATAGTCGTCGATTTTAATGGTGCCAATTCCGTTTTCGCAGCTCTTCAACTTTTAGAGTTAAAAAATAGGAGGCATTACTTTTGGAACGACCCGCGTAGATCGAATGAACCCACTGAAAACTTTACAATTTACCGTGCCATTGCGTTCTCTGATGTTCTGAGACTAAGATTTTGAGCTCCGCTCTACCTGAATTTTTTGCACTTCGTTTCAGCATCCAGCGTACCATAGATACGTTATTTGTCTAATAAAGAATATGAAAATTTCGCTAGCACCCCCAAGTATGAGTGATCATAGGACGCGTTTGATGGGTTTGTCAAAAAAAAAAATTCGACTTACGCCAAACCCACTCAATTTACCTTGCCCGGAACTGCAAACAGGAAGTTTGATTTCACCACACTGAATCGTGTTGCAGGTGTTAGAATCAACTCGATTTTGTTGAGTCGGTGGATTTTTTTTTATTGAGACTGAGCTCTTGAAAGTCCCACAGGTAAGTAATTAAGGGTTAAAGTTTCATGTTTGTATTAACGGGTCCAAACCAGCGCACCTGCCTGAATTTTCGAATAATTCAAGCCTCAAAAGCTTAATTTCGCTGCACAATCGAACTTGCCTTAGTCTACAGGTGATGAATGCACGATATATGATTTGACATAAGGCCAATAAACGTATGCCTTTGCTGGTCCATGATAAAAAAAAATAGAAACTGATCATTTTAGGGCTACTTTCATACACACAGTAATTTCATAAATTTCATTAAAGAAATTATAGTGATTTTACGGAAAATTACTGCAAATGTGCTCTTACTATTAAAAAGCCCGATGCACACGTAACAACGAAATTTCGTTGCCACTAGCAACCTAGAACTAACTTGTGGCCGTGACTTCAGCGTAACTTCGTGCAGTAATTCTTAAAATATCAATCTTTATGTACTTGAAGTGCTCATAATTAGAAGCGACAGTTGCAAGTTGGTGCTTGCTATGGTGTAAAACTTGCAGAAGTGACTGAGATTATCGACATTTTTTTTTAATGCAGTTATTAAATTTTGCGCAAGCTGAAGCCTTTTCGCCGTTACGTCAACGGATTAGTAGAGTTCATCTAAGCTGCTAGTGGCAACGAAAACTGATACGTGGACACCGGGCTTTAGTGAACCAGTAGCTTTTTCGAGCATTCCTCCTTAGCAAAAACTTATAATATAACTAAGAGAAATGCATACAGCATAGGAGACGAATAATCTCCCGGCTAATCCAACACAGGCGTCCTCTAAACTCTATTGGCCCCGATCGCTTTGGAAATTTGTGCGTTCGAAATCGGATATATTGAAAATCCTTTACGTCTTGAAATGGGACCTTTCAGAACTCGACAACATGACTTTTGAACATTTTGTCCAAAAACCATTTTGAAACTGGATATTTGAAAATAGGACATGTTGAAATAAGACCCATCAGCACTCAGCAGCCTGCAAAAACACACTCAAACGTGCTAAACTAAATATATGTACTTCGTGAGGGGTGACAACTAGACCCGGGGGGGGGGGGGTGAACAAACTGGAGCTCGTTGGAAACCAGAGGCGTGCTGCTCACACTGATGTTTCCTATATAAGATATTCTGGACAGTTAAGCCCAAAGAGGCAATGTGACAGACAAGGAAACAAGTCGAGTCAAAATAATTACAGAAAATATAATTCATAATTTTCATCTTACATATATACAGTGCATACATTGAAAGTTATTTCCGTTGCACATTCATTCTAGAACTTCGAAGACCTGGTAGTAAAATAAACAGGAAAAAGTGCAGAAAGCCAACTTTAGAATTTCTCCCCGTACTTCCTATGACCTTTCAATACCGACGGACTCCATGCCGTGAAAATCGGTAGCCAACGCTGACAATAACTTTAGAACCCTTACCCGCCGCGTTTGGTGCAAACGCTCTTGATCACCAGACTACCGAGGGTAATAGGCAGGGCAACAGAGCACCGGACACGTACAGAACTTATTTATGCTGTACCGCGTAAGAAAGATTAGTGCCCAGACCCCATTTCTTTGGGGACAGCCGATCATCAGCTCACTTGAGCTGACAATTATCAAACTGAGAGTGCAAGCAATAAGTTGAGCTTATAATTACAAAGCTGAGCATCTGATCCTCAAGTTGACTGTCCTATCATTAAATTGAGTATCTGGTCATAAAATTGACCACGCAATTAACAAGTTGAGCATGCAATCATTGAATTTTTTGAGAGTGCGATCAAGAAACCAAGGTGTTGCTCAAATTTTCTCCTATCTCATCCCCTTGGAGTTCAGCAGGTGTATTTTCCTCTCTCTATCTCTTAACATCGAGACTGGGAGCAAGCAACCAATCAACCAACATACCTACTATGTACTATAGAGTGGATACATACAACACATTAAATATGACTCAGAACTGCTGAACTGTTGGCTTACATAGCTGAACTTTTTCCTTGCTTCTCGTGAAGTACTTTCTTTAGAGTAACAAACAACAAATTTTTTTTTACTTTTTTGACAACCTTGAATTATAATTATGGCTATACCATTATAGTGCATCTGTGCCTGAAAGTTAGATAAGGCCTATCCTAACCCATTCATTACCAGCCTAACCTAAATAGTTTTTATTCGCATAAGAAAAGTACTCCTGTTACCATCCAGAAAAACAAAGAATCTGCGTTGGTAGTTCATTAAACAAGTAAACCCATACGGATTCTTAAGTACCATAACGTCGAAACACCTCTGAGAATCGGTCAACATACCATTAGCGACTAACTTGAACCTTTCCAGTTCCAGTCGACCGAACATGAATTTCGGTAGAGAATTTCACGTTGAATCCGGTCGAGTGAAAGGGCACGTTCGATTTGGTCGTCAAAGTTGATATAAGCCAAGCTCACTTGAATCGCCTTGTCCGGAAATGCAGTCAGGAACTTTGGCTTCGTCGCTTTGCGTCGCCGTGCAGGTGATAAAAACAACCCAATTATGTTGAGCCGACTGACATCTCCATATTACGGAGTAAGACTAAGTTTATGGAAATCTCGGGCCTTTTCTCTTTGACTGCCAGCATAATTAGAAAACCAAAGTACCCTTTTCTAATATCTTTTTTTATGCTCTTTCCGAAAATGTTATTCTTTTTTTTTTTTGAGAAATAAAAATAAACAAGTTATGACTTTTTATTCAGAAATATATAGGATTGTTTAATATTTCATGGGTACATTTCTGAAACGAAAATGTTAGGTTAGATTAATTTAGGTTAGGCTAGCATATTCTTCACTAGCCATATTAACTGAAAAATCTGAGGAAAAAACGAAAATTGCGCTTTTTAATAAAAACGTAGGAAATATCGATCTGTACATGCTCACAACATTCTCTTTTTTCATTTTTCGAAAAAACAACATCTATACATTTGGAAAGAGCATAAAAAAAAAAATACTGCATCAGAAACGTGCAGTCTGGTTTCATAATTTTGGGGGCTGTGTAACCGAAAGGCTCCGAAATCTCACAGGCAACTATTAAGAATCAACGCCAGACACTTGCCTCAATGAAGAAGTCGAAGCCAGGGCACTGGTCAGAAGATTCGGACAAGTCAAGCATGAAAGGCTCAATTTCACTGGATAATCGAACGCGCCTGTGATATACCAACTGCACTGACGACGAGCTTGACTGCTAATGCCGGGACCACGCTAAAAATCGCACGCTCTACTTGATTGCAGCTCACACGTCGCTCCTGGTACCGTATCTATTCTACCGACTTTTTGCTGTACGACGTGCAAGCCGCACAACCGCTATAATCAACATAAGCTCAAACTACTCTAGTGTGGCCCAGGCCCAATGGTTGCCAACGGGATTGAATCGATGCAAGACCGACAAAGACGGTCAGATCATCACACTGTCTCGTGTCTGCAAGGTTCTATGACCTCTGATGTTGTTCTTCAGTTACCATGGCAACTGCTCCTACCTGTCACGTAAATAATGTAAGTCACGTGAGTCACGTGATGCGGACTGCAGCAACTGCATGTGGGGCATAAATTCTTCGTGTGCGTAAACTCTCCGGGAATTTGTTCAAGTGAATGTGCCAAGATGAGAAATGGTGCGAAGTCGATTCGCCCACTTGGGTGAGGATAATCTGATGTGAGATGCTTTAATTTATTTAAATTTCAATACTGAGAGTTGAATTCGCCGCTCTGAATTCAACTTTGGGCGTTTGTCGTACTCCGTTTGCGCTTCTGACAGCCGGTCTGGTGATTATTGATTGCTAGACTCTCGATTGTTGCTGGACTTGAACGGCAAATTCATCGAATGGTAAATTCTTTGACGATACATTCATCCCGGGAGAATTCATCGACGGCAAATTCAACACAATAAACTTATCGAATGATAAATTCATCGAATTACAAATTCATCCAATGCTAATTAAATCAAATGATAAAGAAAGGAACGACTGAATGCTCGCCATAACTGAACGACAGTAAACCGCAAGGAGCGCGACTGGACTGAGCGCAAATCGGAATAGGCGCGTCACGGTATACTCGTGAACTGGAATAAGCAACAAAACACTTGATTGGTATCGGAACCTAGCTTCGGCCATCCTACCCCAACCTAACCTAACCTAACCAAACCTACCTTAACCAAGCTTAACCTACCCCAGCCTACCCTAACCTATTCCAACCTAACCTAACCTTACCTTGCCCTATCCAAACCTAACGTAGCATTACCTAACCGAAATTGACTTAACCAAACCTAACGTAATGTGACCGCCAGACGCGCTTATTCTGCTTCCGCCTACTTTGATTCCCGCATATTCCAGCCGCGCTCGATCAGGTTGTTCTCTTCAGTCCCACGTGCCTTCAGCTTTTCCAAATGAAAGTGAACAGTTAGCATTCGATGAATTTACCTCTCGATGAATTTACTGGGCCATGAAATTACCATTCTATCAATTTACAATCCGATGAAGTTACCCATTCAATGAAATTACCGTTCGAGAAATTTACGGATCCATTAATTTGTCATTCGATGAATCGACCTTTCGATGAATATACTATTTGATGAATTCACAGTCAATAAATTCACCATTCGATGAATTTACCCACGATGAATTTACCGACTCCAGATCCAAAGAGAACTTTGATGAGCGCTGAGGATTAGAGCTACATGTATTTTCACGTTAAGTGGATTAAATTAATTCAATCCAAATGTGACATTTGAAAACGTCCCTGGTTTGTTAGGCTCCAGAAAAATATGCCGAAAATTCGCAAATCAATAGTTCTGAATGCACTATTTGCTGGACCATAACATTATTTCCATACAAAATTGCATTATATGAACAGCTTAAAACATTATTATAGCTAATCTAGTAAATTATGGATAAATAAGTAAAATATATCGATGCATAGAGACAGCAATCCTTACTACGTACACGTCACATACAAATAACAAGCGTCTAATTTTTTTTAATGCTCTGTGCGTCCACTTAATTACGTAACCAACGTGCTATTGCTTTGAAACTTAATGTATGGTTGGGGCAGTACAGGATTAGGTTAACTTTTGCAAAACATTTAACCAGACAAGTCGATCACGAATCTTTCTAGGTTGGTGCCCACTGAGTTCCAGGTAAGGTCCGAGGCACGGCCTTCTACTCTAGGAGGACTTGTCCGGGCGCACCCCCCCCCCCACTCACACGCACTCACAAATAGACACTTGGGTTATACAGGGAACCCTCCTTTCGTATGGCGTCCTTTTATACTGTCACCCAACTGTGCGGATAAAATTACTTCCGGAACAGCTATTAGACGATATTGAAATTTTTTCAAAGAGTGCCATAATGCAGATCTTTACCTGCGGTGCCGTGCGTCAAGTCCCCTCTTTATCCGGCTGCCCTACAAATGAAAGGCTTTTCCAAACTGGTGTAAAGAGTGACCTCTAAAGCAAGGGTTTCCCCTCGGCTACGGCAGAAATTGTCGTCTATAAGCATGTTTTTTTTAATTTCTTTGATAGGTCGTGCAAGGCATAGAAACTAAATGTTTCTCAGATTGGTTGCTACTAACAGTTTCCAGCATTTAAGCGAATTGTGACTTTTTAAAAGCACTATAAGCTGTGAGACCCAACTATACCGTGATTCGATTTACAGTGAGTATTTCTGGTCCCAGCTTACCGTATAGATGGAGAACGGCCTGGATTTGATTTTAGTATTAATCAATTATCTAAAGTACCTCCAGGTCACATCCTATTGCCCTCATTTGCTCCACTACCCCCTCAGACGATTTCATGAGCTTTTGGAAGGTAGGGGAGGGGCACCTACTTTGGAGACCACAAAGCGTTTACGAGTTGAAGAGACTCCTGGACTGCTGCTGGTGGATGTCTCTGACACCGTCAACTGCTGCTCCTCCTCCATCATCCACCGCCGCACCATCAGGCACCGACGCACCATCAGGCACCGACGCACCATCACCAGCCCCGACAGCTGCCGCCATGTAGGCTGACGCAGCTCTATCAGCAGCTGCGGCGGCCGCCAGCGCTCTGTTATCAGCTAAAGATAGCGTAAACTCGGAGGTCTCACTGGGCGGTTCCGGTTCCAGGATAATGGGAATGTTTCCCAGGACCCCCTGACCTGGACTTGAAGTCGCGTGACCTGATTCTTGGACCACACCCGCCTCCCCGTGACCTCCATTGCGGTCGCTCTTATGGATCGCTTCCTCCTTGCCCACAGGTCCACCGCCCACCATCAAGGTCCTTAATTTCTTACTCGCCCGCTTCCTCAGCGACGGTTTGGTGACACATTTTCTGTCTTCGGGCACCTCGTCGCCGCCGCCGCCCGGCTCCTTCAGAGCCTCCGCCTTCGGATGGGTCGCGGATTTCGAGGCCGACAGCCGCTTGGAATGACGGCCTCGGTCCTTATGCTAGCCTGCGCTGCGGGGCCCGTCCGTGGAGCTCTCACCCCCGTCTGCCTCGGCCAACTGCACACGGACGGAGCCTGAGGTCTGTGGACAAAAGTCACCATCTCTTTGAGCTCAAAAAAAATTGCTGTATTTGCATGTGCTCATGACGGTTAAAAGACATCCGCCAGTCAATTTCTTCAAAATCATACGGGAATAAAATTTTATTACGCCATAAAGCGTTGTATTAAAAATCGATACAACGTTCTATCGAATTTTAGTGCAATGCATAATCAAATTTTATTGTCTTATAGTTTTAAAGAAACTAACCAGTGGATGTTCTGTAACCTTTAGCAGGGTGGGAATTATGTGCTTAAACTGAATTGGAAACTGTATGTTTATAATGCCATGATAAATACATACACTGTATATAATTGTCATAGCAGCACTGTGCAAACGACCGCTCAGTTCATTATGCAACATAGAGTAGGCAATTACTGGCTGAAAAACAGTGTAAAAACAGCACTACACTCGAGATTGCAGGGCCTGCGTTTCCGTCACCAACTGGCCTGTATATCGCTGAACTGTGATAAATATTTCAGTTTTATTTCACAATGCACGGTAATAGTTTGCAGCCACTGCACGGTTCCCTGCTATGGAAAAATAAGAGCGGCGATTTTGGATGTTTGTTCTGAGACTATATTCTGCACCGCGGGACTTCGGTGAAAAGGAACGCCATGCAAAGTCAATATGTTTAGGAACTGCCATGCCTCTGTCTCATTTCTATAATTTACTCCAATAATGTTAGTTACGCGTCTACTGAAAGGAGATACTCTATAATTCCTAGTGCCCTACTTGTTTATTTAAAGAACAATACAACTAATACATGATGACCTTTGGAAATAAAGGAGCCATAAAACTAAATGTCAGTTACCCGGTCCCTGGCTATGAATTGGCATTTTGTGCATAATAGGACCGGCAGCACTGCTCAAGGTAGACCAAAAGTTACAATACAAAGAAAAAGATAAGCATCTGTTAACTAACCACAATTTATTGATGTACCATGCTCTATGTAATTACCATTTGGTTAAATGCGTATTGCGGCAAAGCCTTGGACTCACAATACTCAGGATCATTTACATTCCTATAAACTCCAGTTATATTCTGGCGGTACCATAAATATCAGTTATCTTCATTCACTGCTAATCTTAGTTGTGTGTAGTTGGCGATTAACTATACTGCACTGGCCTCTTTAAGTATAGTTGCGACAATGTTACCTAAGTATAATCCTCCTCATCTTTATTACCTTAATCAACAACATAACTCGCGCAGCAGCCGACAGGGGGCGCAGCGCCTTAATGTACTTACGCTAAATGATCCCAGAGCTTGTGATTTAATGCAAGTCTCATTAGAGCGGCGCTGCCGCTGGTTGTCTTAATATGACCTGTCAATTGCGGTAATTAGGAAGAAGGCTCAGCATAAATCACAGCACAGAAGCTATAGCTAAATTACGGCATGCTTGCATGCAGCCACGCTGTGCTGTGCTCCGAGGAGCAACTAAAAGATCACAGATTAAGCAATTGGCAGAAATTGTTACTAATGTTGCTGTACAGTTATGCGTCGTGCTCAATGATTACAGTGGAATTCCTGAAACTGGGACTCCCAAGACAAAAACCTCCTGAAAGGAGGACTAGCTCTCCCCCTCCTGAAACTGAGAAAACGAAGAGAAACAATTAGACTGCATAGAGGGCCGTTTCTTGTTTATTGCAGCAATATCCTAAGCCATAATGAGCAAAAAACTGAATAGGTACATTGAGTTGATAGTAAAGTCAAGTGTACAACTCCAAGATTTTCTATGCCTAAGGTGTTGGCCTAAAAGAATCGATTAGGAATGTATCGGGAAAAAGGATGGTGCAGAACATTTCCTCTCCAAATGGATGTCATAGTTCTTGGCAACCCTTAGTCGACTGCAGCCGTACTTACTCCTCTGGGGCCAGTAGGTCTATACCTGTAGCCCGAACCAGTGCGTGTGGGTTTCCCAATGGAGGGCGCAGTCCAGTTCACTTTACCTTGACATTAACCTTCAACAGACGCTCCTTCCGTAACTTATGTACTATGCCTGTCCCTGAACGCAACTACGTGCGCCTCTAATTCAAGTTAGGCGCCTGTTCTAGCTGAACCGAATCTATCCCTAGCTAGCCAAACCTATTCTCAACTTAGCTTCGCATTTAAAATTTGTTGTTCAATTCTGGTTGCCATATCAGCGCAACGATATTGATAAAATGAAAAGAGTCCAACGCACAACAACAAAATTTATACCCTCAGCTGTGAAATATGCCTTACGAATGTCGGCTACAGGAAACGTACTCATATCTTTCGAACAAAGACGACTCATGGGGCAACTAACAGAAACATCCAAGTACTTGGATGGCTTCAGCGGCATGTCTGCAATGGATCTTTGTGACAGAAAAGTCGATGATCTCCTCCGAAATAACGGCCAAAAACTCAAGCAAAAAAATCAAAGAACTACTCAGAGCTGACAATTTTTCCTCTAGTTCACTGTGAACACATGGAGTGGACTCGTCTCCTAAATAGACAGTGCGGAGACAATCAACGCTTTCAAAAGAAGTCTTGATTAACATTGGTAGCAACATCCTCCACAGCTGCGAGTTCCTACTACTCCAGAAGTCACAAACTCTCAACTGGCAAAACTTCAGAGACCACCCTAAGACTTTATCTATCATGCCCCAACTACACGACTGTCAGTGAATCCCGATAATCAGCTGCAACTAATCGCGGTTGCACGAGCACTACCTAAGCTTGGCATAGTTGTTTAGATTTTTTTCCTTTCTTTCTTTTTCTGTTGTGTTCATTGTTAGATATTTACATTAACTGTCATAACGGCTTCAGCGTCAGTTCCGGATGCTCGTTGCGAATGGCCTGCGGGTCCGCCTACTGCCAGCTATCTAACCTATGTAATAATCTAATCTAACCTATTCTAAGAACACATGCTCTCAAGTAGGCCTCATACTATACTAGAATCTAGTTCATAAAATGTACTTGTTAGCTCCCAGTAGACCACCCCTAGCAAATATTTGGGTCGTATACGACCAGCTGGCGAAACTTCGATCAAAATCTTTTCTAACTGACGTAGCGACCTCGAGCAGAATACAAACTATTCAGAGAAATGCATTCATTAATAAAAAATGCACATTCATACGCATACACAGAGGTCATCCGAAGAAGAAAAATTAACTTTGATCGATTTTAAGTTATTTTGGTGTCCTAGATTATTCAATTAATTTTTGTCGCCCATCTTTGGCCTGAATCTAAGAATTTGTTTATTACTGATGAAAACATTGATTCCTTTCAATTATCACTGGCAATTTGTTCCTTTTTTTATNATATATATATATCATTCTACATATATACGCTAAAGAGCAGCGAAACGCGCGCTGTGGGTAACAAAATTTCTTTAACTACTTCTTTTCGATTTCTACAAATGTTTATGCCATTTCAAGAAAATGATACTTTATATATGCGTGAAAATATTCACGTAATAATCGAAAGGTTTGCGTAATATAGGCCGGTGCGGAATCTTCTCTTCTCATGCTTACTACTTCATATTCTTCATTGATCCTTTGTACTGCTGTCATCCTTAGGTCCTCTCTTCTCTTACTTGCCATTTCCTCATGCTCACGCTTATCAGCAGCTCTTATTCCCTTTTGTAACCTTTCTGCTTCAAGTCTTTCTTGGCACTGTGTCGTATAGACACTTCATCTCTCTCTCTCCATTGGTAGCACATCTTTGTGCTTGAGACTGCAGTAGTCTCGTTCTTCTTTTACGTTCCCTATCCTCCAATCTCCTTCGTCTGAAACGTGCGTCTTTCATAGTGAGAGGCAGATGTAAAATCTTGAGTAAAACTCTGCAATAAAATTTAATGTAACTCCAGTCAGCTGATACGCAATAGGAGCGCACCGTAGACATGATCTGTGTCTTGTAAAATCAAATATCTGCTTCACTAAAATGCTGACATTCTGGCCTATGAAATGAAAACTGCTCTGTCAGAGAAAAAATTAAGCTAGATGAAATAATTGTCTACTACCCGGGAAAAATCATCACTTCGTGAGTGCTTCGTTGATCATCTGCCGAATAAAAAAGTTATAAAATCAAACTCCAGAAGCTGCAAAATATATTGTTTTGAGTTCAAGAAGTGTTTCAAGCTAAAAGTGCATTCAGATAAAAGGATAAGGATCCCACTTTTGCCATCTTCTGCAACCTGATCCTCGATCTCTATGAAAGCGTAACTTAATTACAAAATCTGCAACCTAACCTATTTTTCGCTCATCTATTTCCTTAAAAGAGCGGACCCGAAATAAATAAATACATGCAGCGTTTTATTATAATATGATATATAGATATATATTGAAACTTAAGTTTTATTAGGACCTATCTCGTATTCTGAGTGGTCCGTCAAGTACGGTATAGTCCGTGATTGAACTTAAGTGATTTTTACTAGTGCTAGGACTGCAACGGTGACCGGCTTTCGTTGGTTTATACTGTCTCCAGCACTATCCTGAGCACACCTCGTATCCTGCATACAACCCAACCCATCGCTGCTGCCGCCTCCACGAGCCACAATGTCCTCTTGTGTCAGTGTCACAACGGGAGTTCCGCCCCCTGACAGGGCATGTTTATGCTTCTGTCACATAAATTCAGGCACAGAAAAGATTTTTCCCCAGACATCAGCGTCGAAGAAAGGCTGGGGGACGCGTGAGGAAGATGCTTCGGCGGCTGAAGACTTCGTCAGAATTGTCCCCGGTTTGGAGAGTTTCCAGGCTTTTGTGAACTTTCCAGGTTAAGCTTGTCGCTATTATTCACAGCTTTGGTAACTTAACCCCTTAACGAACCAACACCCGAATATAGCCGTCTAGCTAGCAGTTGTCTAGAATTTAAAGTATTTTTCCTTCCAGACTGAAACGATTTTGAAAAAGTTGTCGAAAATGAAGGTTATCGTCATAAAGGGTTGAAGGTTATTGCCATAAACGGTTAAGAACATGAACGTTGTACGGCTTTGGTAAACTTCGAGGATTAAGCCTCTCGCTCGGCTATACCAATATTTTGTCTTTGGGGTGCTTTTCAAAAATAATAATAAATAATCACGATCACATACGGTGGATTTTAACTCTTACCCACAAAAATTTTGTCATAAATTATGTTGATTTTCGCAACAAACACTTGACACTACCTCCTGATCGGAGCTAGATTCACAGGCTCGGCGCGGCCACCCTTCACAGCTTAAGAAAGTTTAAGAAGCTTTTACAGTACACTTATAACAGCTTCTATTTCTCTTGCTTCCTGTGAACTTTTCTTGTGATTCATGTCTGCAGCGCCTTTGGCTTCTTGCTCTTGCTTTGTGCTAGTGATGGGTCGGATAGCATGTTTTTGTACATCAGCGAATGCGAATGTTGCCATCGTGACATCCGCAGATGCGGATGCAGATGTCAAAAAAGGTGCGGATGTTCCGCGAATGCGAATATTCACCCCATCACTACTTCGTGCTTCATTTGGATTTTTACCATCCTGCTATGCCCTGGCGCGAAGGTTTAGTAGTAAGTATAATGATACAAAGCTACTTTTGAAAAATGCAGCTCTAAAAAATCATTGATTTGCGACTTAATTTTGTAAAATAGTTAATACCATGCAACAAAATGTAAAATTTCTTCACGTTATTTCTGTAGAGCTCATTTCTGAAGCATGGTTGTAGCAGATATACGACACATGGCTCACCAGCACAAGTTATGTGCTTGTAACGTTGACTAGTACAACGTTACCGGTGTTCAATAAAATAAACACACAGTAAATGCTTTTAGCCATGTCCAATGCTTATTTTCATTTGCCCCGCAGAATAACTGTAATCATTAAGCAGATTATCACTGACTGGGCTCGATTTTTTCCAACGTTATGCGTGGCATTATTAGCACACTTGATTACGCAATTAAGCTACGCTTAAACGATGGAAAATGTATTAAAATAATCCAAGATGAGCTTCGAGCGGATAATTTGCTCAATAATAAGTATAGATTAAAATATTTCTGTATATAAGCTCAGTTTCAGATATTACAGTTGCGACCTCCCATGACCTGGCAAAGGGAAATTAGTCAGAGTTCATTTAAAATCAAGCTAAAATTCGAAGTTAGAACAAAATGTGTACCTTCAGTGTATCTTTTCTTAAAAGTTTCACATGCAAACGTTAAAGCTACATCATTTCACAATATAGGAACTTAATTTCTCTCCCTGTTAGTATTACGACAATGGCATACCTCATTATGCTATACACTTCCATCTGATGAGCACAACATCCATGTGCATATAATATACATGAGGTTTTTCCTTTACTTCTGTCAAGCTGCTCCAGCATCCTCGTGCTTATAATATGTATGTAATGTGTATTGAGGATGACACAACTGAACTCAGTAAGGACGAAATTCACAATACTATATTTGGGATAATAATCATTCAGTTTGTGTCCAGTATTATCTACAGTACCTTACTGCCGTGGTGCAGCTTGTGTCCAGTATTATCTACTGTACCTTTTGCCGTGGTGCACCTTGTGTCCAGTATTATCTACTCTACCTTACTGCCGTGGTGCAGCTTGTGTCCAGTATTATCTACTGTACCTTACTGCCGTGGTGCAGCTTGTGTCCAGTATTATCTACTGTACCTTACTGCCGTGGTGCAGTTTGTNTTGTGTCCAGTATTATCTACTCTACCTTACTGCCGTGGTGCAGCTTGTATCCAGTATTATCTACTGTACCTTACTGCCGTGGTGCAGCTTGTGTCCAGTATTATCTACTGTACCTTACTGCCGTGGTGCAGTTTGTATCCAGTATTATCTACTGTACCTTACTGCCGTGGTGCAGCTTGTGTCCAGTATTATCTACTGTACCTCTTTGCCGTGGTGCATCTTGTATCCAGTATTATCTACTCTACCTTACTGCCGTGGTGCAGCTTGTGTCCAGTATTATCTACTGTACCTTACTGCCGTGGTGCAGCTTGTGTCCAGTATTATCTACTGTACCTTACTGCCGTG
>LQNS02000141.1:37858814-37870183 GCA_001587735.2 Parhyale hawaiensis | reverse complement strand
TTGTGTCCAGTATTATCTACTGTACCTTACTGCCGTGGTGCAGCTTGTATCCAGTATTATCTACTGTACCTTACTGCCGTGGTGCAGCTTGTGTCCAGTATTATCTACTGTACCTTACTACCGTGGTGCAGCTTGTGTCCAGTAGACTGCCCAGGCACCTGCAGGCAGGCCACCGTCCTGTGTTGCTCTAAGTCGCCCTGCACGCAGGCGAGCTTCTCGCCCTTCTGCAGCACCTCAGACGAAGGCTGGCGGCGCTTGTGACGTGATGCAACGGCGGGCTCTGATTGGTCCAGACACGCACACGTCACAACCGACAGGAAGCCTCTGCAAATGAGCAATATACCCCAAATAAATTATAGATTTCCGTTTGCTGCCTATAAATTTTTCCATGTATTAACTAGCGGTTGCGTACAGAGAACCAAAGCATAAACTTCGACCCCTCTCTAAATTTCGCTAGGTATGCATGCATCACTGACCGGGGCTTAGAAAGAATCAAACCCGAAACTTTGGCTTCTTTCTCAGAATTGGATTGTTGATAAGTCCATTGCGCACTAGCTAATCGAATGCAGACTAGTCGCCCCTATGTACTTACATATTTTATTAGCTTTTGCCGGTATTTCCCTTCAGTGTCAGCTCAGTTGTCACGATAAACAAAATTTCTTTCTGGGTTTGGTAACGACATGCATGCAGTGCGCAGGAATAGCCCCGTTGACTCCACTTTAAATCTCGCCTCTGCAAATGAAAAAAGTTTTCCCGGACTTGAGACAACTGAGCCAACTTTGCACTGCAGTCAGCAGCCTAGCAAACGTTTACCTTTCCTACACTGCGATTCAAGATAATATTTCCTTAGTAAGGAAGAAGCTAACTGAGGTGGTGATAGTCAGCTTTATCTTTATTTGCATACATGTTCGAAAGTTTGTCCAAGGAACAGAGCACAACACTGTTGTGTGCAATAAAATGCTTGGCACTGCATCGCGATAAGCAAAATAAATCCTTATTGTTAATTCATGTATATAATATATAAACATTTTGCAAGAGTTTGTGCCCTATCTTAGAGTAATTGCAATTACTGTAGCTACACTCGTATGTTTGTATTGAAGTATTTAGGAGTGACACCTCATTGCTTTGGTTCACAAGGCGGTCTCACTACGTTGCCAAACACCGACTGGTAACACAGTCAAACTGCCATGAAAGAAAGACTTTTGCCTGCTGTAGAACAATATTTAAGTTTTCTCTCTACATATTATGGTGTGCGGATTTCTTTGGAGTTTAGCCTACCGTTTGTTCTAATGCATTACTTCTTTCATTGCCGTATTCGCTTATTTATTTACGTGTTCGTTCTTTCTCTTACCCAATCGTTCGCTTACTCATCTTACAGTCACACCATGCAGTCGTTACTGTTCTCATAGTTTACTAGCCATATCTTCTTCATAATCCTCCTTCCGTTGGTCTGTAACAATTACCCTCTCACCTCCACACAGGAACAACAAGAGTACATTAGTCATCCACCCAACACTACTGCCCCAACACGACTGCCCTCGCCTCTCCGCTTTGTTTCCAGTTGAGCAGCAGCCTAAGCTTTCCATGATCAGCCGTGATGCAATTTCCATACCATTCCATCATTAGCATAAGCTGCGAAGAACTTCCAGGGATCTGAATTAATGTAGCGTCACTCCTTCGACCTGACCTGTTCTCTTGCTGTGTACAGAGCTTTGTGATACAGAAATACGCCTGCAATAAGCTATACTGAGAGAATATCCAGTACGCAATATTCAGTTAGGAAACATATAGTAAGAAGGGATTACATAACACCTCTCGTGTTGCTGATGCAGCAGGTGCATAAAGAAGCAAGTAACTGGCGCAAGGCTCCGTGATTAACTCTTCCAAGGATTATGCTACAGAGCTAATTCTCTCAGCGGAAGTAAAACTGCATAAATTTACTCCTGTATCCACGGTAGCAGCAGCCTTGCATGCTGAACTGGTGGCACTATAGCTGGCGAGATCAAATAACGAGAAAGGTGAGCGATATTTGTGGCGCTCGGAGCGCTGAGTTAGCAAGTTGCTTGGTTGCACAGCTACCGTGGGGCACATACCTTACCCAGAAATGAGAGGGTACAGGACGGGGACTCAGGTCGTTGAACCTTTCGTCAATGACGCTCCAGTTCCTGACAACCCGTGATCGACAGCAGCCGTATTTACTCCTCTGGAGTCAGTTAGTCTATATCTGCAGCACGAACCAGTGCGTGTGGATTTCCCGGTGAAGGGTGCAATACTTCGCCATTTCCGCCGACAGAGGGTACTGATATCTACAGCCCGCTGGAGTTAAGCGAAAGCGCTGGCTGTGCTGGCGACGGGTTGGTGTCTACCCGAGTATCTGAGAGCTGCATCTCCGCTCAATGTCTTTCTGCTGTTGTTGAGGGAGGTTGCTTCTTACTGAGTTGCAACTGCAACTTATTTTTAAACTTTGTTTCTTTCTGTGCAGATCTGCTCTGCACTTCCCGAGTAGATAGTTAATAAATAGCTCGGTCACATCCCGGCCGGCAGCACTTATAGATATACATCATATACATTTTACAAGACTTGTCTTTTGTCGTTGGTGTTACTTTGTTGTCTTTTTCAAGTTAAAATGAAAGGAGTCACTCACGTATTTCGTTTTATTTGCGATGCTGTTACATGAGCAGTCAATAGTGCATGGACGCCTCCACGTATGCCGAATCATATTTTCCTAGCGCACGCTTATTCTTGTCGCTGTGATATATGTTCACTCGTTAAAATAACACACATGTCTGCTAATATTGAAAAGCATTCAGCCGCTTACCGCTAAATAGGACCACTTGAATCCGGCAAACAAACGCAGTAGTTGCTCATGATGACCCTTAACTTGACGGTTAATATTTTCAGCATTTTTAAATTGATGTTTTTTTAAAGGCCGCTGTAAGCAGAAGCGTAAGCAGAAGCAAGGCAGTATTGGAAACAGCGTCCGTGCCTCTCTTTGTTTCAGCATTTTGTCTGCCCGAGCGATGGTGCATGCCCAGTGGCGCTGTGTGTGTCCGGACGGATTCTAGTTTCATGAGAAACTCAATTAATCAACAATATGAAGTAACACACACGCAGTTGTGAGGCCCAACAGGTCGTATACAGGACACATAGTTAGATAAAAACGTAGCAATGCCTTATTGAGCCTCTGCTGCAGGTAGCAAGTTATATATATCGAAAAAATTCTTCTGACGGAACGAGCGCGAACATCAACGCCTTTATCCTACAAATGGAAGAAGTTTAATCAAGCGATAGATTTTACGTGGAGATTTTGAGATTGTGTTTATTTGCGTCAGGTTCGTAAGACCTTAAAAAGTATTGATTTTCTGCCTAAGACTCTTATTAATTAGGACTTACGTAGAGCCGTAGCCAGACTTGCAGAGAAGAAAGAGGAGTGTAGAGAAATAGATGACGATGATACAACTCATGTATATGACGCCTATGAGCCAGGCACCTTCCTGTATCTTCTGCTCTGCCAGCCTGATGGCGGTACTCCGTGGTACAGCTGACGGGTCCCCACCACACTCGCACCACAGTCTGTGGTACACCTCCTGGGGACAAAGAAAACAGTATATTAATTTTTTATTTCTTGTAGGCTAGCACATTTGATACATATTATTTACCAGGAATATCGCTCAACGAGCATAAATTGCTCCAATGTATCAATATATTAAGTATAATATTAAACACTCGCTAATTCTGTATCCTGAAATTCAGTTTGCTCGGCATTTCAAAGAAAATAATAAAATTAAAGTCCTGCAAAAAGTAAGTTTCTATTTGGTATTTTAGCGAAACTATTGTTCCCGCCACGGGAAGGTTGCAATTAAGAGACTTCACGTTGTCTCTTGGTTACTTTTAAATTGAGTTATTGTTTATTGTTATTATTTTGTTTTCTCTGGTATTAGGAATCATCCCTTATAGGAGGTACTTATGTATAGCCACTTTCCATGTAAATAAATATTCGATATGAGTTGCCGGTGTCTTTGCTGCACCAAGACCCCGCTAAGTCAACTAACTACCTATGCAATAAGGCCCTGAATATGTCAGTGCCTTTGATCCAATTTTGAAGAAAATGAAAAAAGTACAACTCTTCTTATCGTGCAGTAGTTAACCCTTTACTGACCCGTGGCCATATATGATCGCTTCTATAATGCTATTAATGCGGAAGCGTTTTCCATGCTGCAGTCGCCCGGTAACATTAAGGCTACGGCGCGGTGTCTTAGCGCTCTGACCAAACTGCCAATGAAACCCATGGAGCAAAAATGAATTCTTCACACAACTCATACTAGCAACCTTGGTAGGAGGTGGCCGCTATCACACAAAAACAAAACAGAAAATATTTTTTTTTTTCGTCATCACATGAAAAGTTTCGAAACAAGTTCCATAATGCGCCAGAATAAAAGTCCAGCTGAATTTTTTTTTTTTTTTTTAGATCCGTGAAGGGAAGCTACCAAATGCATCTACAACAAAACTTGACTTATGACTGTAAATATATATATTTCTCCAGAAAATATTCCGGCAGAATAAGGTTCTTGACCGTCTTCCTTGAGCTCTCTTGGCTCAACCTCCCCGACACTTTCTTATCGCCGCATTTTACCCGCAACGCCAGTGAAGCAAAATAGAAATACTGCAGAGACCTCCGTGCGCCAAAACGGCGGCCATGTTGACTGGGTGCTGCTTTGCGCCGGGACCACATTATGTAATCGCACGCTCAGTGAAAATCGGCAGTAACGATACGAGATGCAAAGTGTTTAAGTTGAGTGATGCGTCGGTTGAACGCTCGGTCATCAGTTGAATGTGCGATTGCATATCGTGATCACGACGTTAGAAGAGTCGTTGGCGTGCAGACTTACTGGCATGCAGATCAGTAACGACGTTTTTGTCATAGTAAGTGTCTTACTGGCGATAGCATGTTGGAGCCTATAGAGAGAGCTGTGCGGACAAATCTAGGTGCTGTTTAAAAACAAATAAATGAATAAAAGGCAGATGGACGCGTTGGCTGTGGAGAGCTAGCGTTCTTACTGCGAATTGTTCATATGCGTTGCTGCGATGCTTTCTGATTTCAATTTCACTGCAAGCTTGAATGACATCAGAAATTTTGCTAGCGACGCTCGCTTAAGCGAACTCACTTGAAGGCTGACATGTAAGCTTTTTTTTAATATACACACGCACTTGCATTTGCTTGTATCATCTTTATTAAAACTTTACTCTTCACGAATTGATAGATTTTTAGAGAAACGTAGTTTTATGATAACTAGCGGGACCCCTGGAATTCCACGGTTTAATAAAGACTGTACTTTCCAAAATGACCAACCCACGCTATACACTAATGCAATTTACCTCAGTTTAACCTAATGCAGCTCTTATAACGTAATCCACCCCGTCTGAGTAAACGTCTGTCGCTCATTCCAACTCAACAATGTCTGTCTATCCAAGCATAATTAAGTCGCATAAGCTAACGTCACCGGTGGGAATTCACCTATTAGTTAATGCTGCCACTTTATAAGACGTAGCAATCCAAGTATACGCTACTATAACACGCCTAACCTAACACAGCTCCTCTAACCTAACCAACCACATAAATAACGCAAGTCACTTAATCCTGACGAATTCAGTCTAACGAAAAATGGGAACGTTACTTCCTACCCTTCTGATTACGCTGCTGTGGGTGTAGCTGGAAGCCCTTAGAAATTCCTCAGAACAGAAGCAATGTTCTTCAGTGATATCTCAGTCCCGTATCATACGAATTTTCCCCTATCTAATACTGAATAAACCTGTGGAAATTCTACAAACAAAAGAATTGTTCTTTAATTATGATACCCTCGTACCAGTATCACGCATACCAAGGTTGAAAATGTCCCAAGTCTGGCCGTGAATCGTCTACCCTAGACCTGCGAGCCGCGTAGAAGCTGAAATATGAACTTGTCTATTTCTTCCTTTGATCCCTTCCCGGGTCGTATCCAAGAGTACCTCGGGACACTCTAATTTCCTTCTATCTGTTAGAGAGAGCGTGACACACACGGTTAGCGAATGTTTTCACTCACCGCTTAACCCTGTCTATCGTTAGGCATTCCGTCTCTAACGTGAAGCGTGGGTGACCCGTGAGACTTTGACGACTCTGTTAATGCTCTCACTTTATAAAATGTATCACTCATTTGTTCCCTCAGCAGAGAATTTTGCACTTGTGTCTTGATAAAAACATAGAAACCAGACGGTAGGTACTGCTTGCTATGTTCTCCTTTTATTTGCACACATTTTTAAAAAGCTCCGTTTCCCACAGTTTACAGATAATTTAGCCCGCCATAAGGTTACACTTTCTTATTTTTTGTCGGCGTATCCGATTTTTCTCACTATTTCGGAACCCGTGAATATTGCTGATCAACAGCCCATCATTTCTCTGCTTTGTTTAATGCAATGCAAAGCAGTATACAATAAACGAAAATAGATTGGGTCAATTGTTTCATTAGCTGGAGAGTATTCTTTTGTTTTGAAGATGTCATTGCAATTCCTAAGACATCGCACTGTACTGGCTGATGCTTTCCCAGCAGTATATTCTCTTCGAAAAATAAATTTAGAGCAGAGATGCCCAACACTACCCGTTTTCTTTACCCAGGGCGTATGTTGACTACGCCTCAGACCCTATGAGGAATGCCATCCACTACCAGCAAAGCGACTAAAATTTTTGTAAAGAAAAGCGAAAGCGTATATAGATATGATACGGGTGAAATGAAATCAAGTCTCTAATTTACGCCTATCTATTTGTGAAGAGCGTGACACACAGACACACACGCACACGTAGATACAAGCGTATTAATATATAGACTAGTGGCCAGGGCCGTCATTATAAAGGACGGTAGAAAATTAGCACCTCAGGAAAACTCCCTCTGTCTCCTGTGCTTATTACTGTTCAGAGGCTTCTTTAATGAAAATTCAACATTCTGCCTGGAGCGCCCAAGTGCGACCCCCGTATCCAAGATACCGTCTTCGGCACCTGAACAATGAACATGTCCAGACAGCATCATACAGGCGAGCTCAGTTCCCTCAGTTGGAGCGCTCAAGTCCGATCCCCGTATCCAAGATACCGTCTTCGGCACCTGAATTTTCTCCTATCTTATTCCCATAGAGCGTGACAGGAAAGCTATAAATATAGTTTTAAATACATAAATAAATAAATAATAACACGACGTGAATTATTATATAGTACTGATAAGAATGACAAGCGCTGTGATTAAAGACATATTTGGTAAAATATATTTCCTTCAATGTCGAGCTTTCGATTCAATCTTGAATCATCTTCAGGAGTAGAATAGCTTGCAATGAATTTAGAATTTGCTTGAAGTCAAGAACGTAGCGGACGTATCCTGCATAACAAAATGTGCATCCTTATATTGTTATTAACTTAAAATAAAAAGTTCGGCAGAATGAGCATGATCGTTTAGGGTGGGGGATTGTTCATGAATGAAAATAGATTCTAAAACTTTCAGGTCGAATTGAGGGCAAGATGATAAAATTTTGAAGTCTTCATTCGAGATTTGATGGCCAAAGGAAGCTCTATGCAACAGCAGCAAGTTCGAAACACTGCTAAGAAAGATCCATCAAAAAGTCATTCACAACTGACTTAGCGCCTGCAGATCCGAACGCGAACGAATTTCAGCCCGACACGGACCAGGGTAGAAAAGACCGACTGAATAGATGCGTTCGGTACCGAGGACAGACAAATATTTATACTATTAGTAGGGACAGCTCGTTCAAAAGACTGTCGTGAGAATAGGCATCTGCTTCTCTTGTAAGCTAAAGGTGGGCGGCGGTCTAAAGGCTGGAAAGTGTGAAGTTGCTCCGATATATGATATAATTGTACACACGTTGTGTTGACTTATACATTTAAATCCTGTCGAATATACGAGGGGTGTGTGAAAAGTTTTCAGCATTAGAAATACTAAAGTGGAATAAGGACTTTTTATGATTTATTTTCAACTTTTTCAGAATCTCAAGATTTAGCATTAATACTTACGAGAGATTGTACTTTAAAAAGAATCATTGGTTTGACCATGCACCAACGCTTCTTATACGCGATGGTTAAAACTTTTCTTACGCCCCTCGTAAATCGAGCTAACACCGCACTGTTACCCTTCTGCCCTCACTGGTCGTCCCTCAAGTGCGGACAAAATCCCACAGTCACAAACCGCTGAGTCACAAGCAGCCTGCAGTAGAAGACTCGTATATTGCATTCAAAGGAGCAACTGTAGAGTTGTCTAATGTTTGCCTTTCATACCGTGTGTACTCTTTGACTGGCTACGTTTGCTGGAGCGGGAGAGCCACGTGGTTACTACGCGTGCACCAAGGAGTAAACTATTCGTATTTGTGTAGTATGACAATTGCATATTCCGCGCATATCTCTTTGGTGTACTGGAATACGTGCTGCTTGGAACAACACTTTCCTTAGCTCAGTCGTTTGTGTATCCGCATTTGAAACTCATTGAAGCTGCAGCCAGTGGCTATAGCCATAATTCATCGAAAACTTTATGGACGATAAGGAGTTACAATGTTGCAGTTACCGATATTATTATCGACAGTCCGTTGTTTCGGCCAGTCACAAATCCGACGCCTCAGTCTAACGAAAATCCGATGCTTGGGACAATCGAACAACGAAAACTAACGAACGTAACGAACTTGAGCAGAGTGGTCGGGAAATTATCGAATGTCCCAGCACCGGTGGCCATGAGCTACAGAACTGCAGTGCAAGTTTCCATCGTCGTGAAGAACCAAACGACGAAGCGATTATGAACACAACTCAAGACCCGACACACAAAGAGGGAGAGGGAGAAGGGGGGCTTAGTTCCAAGAGCAAAGTTTGTTTGGAAGAAAAGTATTCAGGAAAGCGGCTTATGCCACTGGGGCACAAAGGGCTCTTTGTATAGAAGCAAACTCTGCCGACAATAGAAGGGAGCTATTGCGTTCGATACACAGTTAAACTTATAACTCAGTTCTATACAGTATATAAAAGATATGTATTATATAGAGAAGATATCATAAGTGGGACTTGATCACTACTCTGCTCCATTTTAACAGCGCTAGGCAACCTCGCTATTCAAGCTTTGTATCTGTAAGAGATACAATAGGACAACTTATAGCGAAGTAACAGAATCTGGATGAAACAGGTTAACTGGCAACCTTTCTGTATAAATAAACACATTTTTCAATATACAGTACAGTTTTATTACTGAAGGTTCTATATCGGTTAAGAGATATAGACTCATTCGATTGGGCGGCAAATTTAAACCTTCCAGGTTTAGCTTGCCCTTAAACACCAGACAGGTACCCTGGCTTCGACCCACTGATACCAGTTTCAGGCGTTGACCCTAAACCGATTACCTCTGAGACTTCCGAAAACTCAAGCTTGGTTCTTAAATGGAGACTTTATTCGGGTTGTTCCTAACACCTGCAACACGATTCAAAGTGACGATGCTAATGTTCCTGCCTGCCGTTTCGGACGAGTCAAGTCGAGTGGGTTTGGTTTAGATCGACTTTGACGACCCAATTGAACGCGTTAATAATAACGGCTGGTGGGAAGCAGAAAAAACTCGGGTCGGATATCCAAAGCAACAGAATTTCTAAAAATTCGTGAATCAATTGTAAAGGTAAACCTTGGGGATTATTTGACCGGTTAAAAAAAAAAGCTAGCAATTGTAAATATCTGGTTTATTTCTTGATGAGTGCATATGCCTGGAATTCTTTGCGTATCAGACCTTCCTTCGTTTTTACTCGTACTTTTCCCCTGTCATTTCAGGGCATATTGATTAAGTGCCAGGCTTTACTTCTTTAAACCTTCAGGCAGGTGCGCTGATTTCGGCCAGTTGAACTGAGTTTCAGGTAACGATCCTCAATCAGTCACTTTTGAGACTTTCAGCAACTCAATCTTTCTCCGTAAAATGGAGTTTTGAGCAGGCTACTGCCACGGTCACAGATGCATTTCTACTCCCAACTGGTTGTTGGGATGTGCAGCTCGCGGGCCTTATCGATATGGGTCTAAAATCGGTATCGTAGATACCGTGGCATCAAAAAGTCCGAGTCCCGCATCCTTGCATAAAGTTGTCTGTGTAAATGCCTAGTGTGGCGACTATTTGTGTGCGTGTTTGTGTACGCGGATCGTGTGAGTGCGGGCTGGCGCTATCGTCGTTCGCGACGATTTGTGTGCGTGTTTGTGTACGCAGATCGTGTGCGTGAGGACGCGTTCAAGTTGGTGAGCGGCGCTGCTCGCTGTATCGCAGATTAAGTTAGGTTAGGTATAGTTAGTTTAGGTAAGGTTAGGTTAGGTTAGGTTAGGTTAGGAAAGGTTAGGTTATTTAAGGTTAGAACGTTAGGTTTGGAGGTTAGGTAAGACTAGGTTAGGCTAGGTTAGGTTAGGCTATGTTAGGTTAGGCTAGGTAGTGTTTATTTTAGTGGTGATGAGCGCATTAAAGCTTACTTGAACGCAAAATCGTCGTGAACGACGACAGCGCGTGCGGGCTGCGTTCAAGTTCGTGGTGTGCTGCGCTGCTCGCTGTATCGCAGATTAAGTAAGGTTAAGTAAGGTCATGTAAGGTTAGGTTAGGAGGTTAAGTTTGGCTAGGTAGTGTTTATTTTTAGTGGTGACGCGCGCAAGAAAGCTTCCTTGAACGCAAAATCGTCGCGAACGACAAGAGTGCGCCCCTGCATAAGGGTCTTCGCGTTGCTCCTATCACTCATGATGCGTCACATGAGTCACATGACAAATCCAGAGGTGGTATCTGAAGATCCGGACAAGCGAAGCCTCGAAGGCCTAATTTCGACCCCCAATCGAACGAGCTCCTAGATACATCCTTATTTTTAGAGTGAAGAAAGTTCAACGCAAAAAATATGTAAAGGCTCTATATGGAATTTTTCAAGAGCAAACGCAGATCAGTTTTAGAAGTTGCTCTACTTAAGAAAGAAAGAAAGAAAATACATTTATTTCTCCCCGTAGCAAGGTATTCATACAATAGTTCTGTTACAGTACATGTTCAGTACACTAGTGTAAAACAATAGGCAATGAGTCTTACACGCTAGGTTAAGAATTGAATGTACATTTCTACTTCACAACCTACTGTTCGTTCATCAAATAATTCACTTAAAATACTTGTTAAGGAAACTAGATCAAAACATCAAAATAGGCCTTACAGATTAGGTAGCAAATTTATAGCACTATTCTACTTCACGACATACATTCTGTACAACGCTCTATGATAGCAATAGGTTCACAGTTCACATCCAGGTATATTGTGAATCAACTAATACATCATGTTAATGTCGAGGCTAAAAATAGGGGACATTAGGAA
>LQNS02000141.1:37794945-37824440 GCA_001587735.2 Parhyale hawaiensis | reverse complement strand
TGGTGATCGACTGAATTTATACGACGTGACGTGAGAGGAAAAAGTTATAAAATCAGACTCCAGAAGCTGTAAATATCTTTGCTTTGATTTCAAGAAGTGTTTCAAGCAAGAAGTGCCTTCAGATAAAGGGATAAAAATCCTACTTTCGTCATCTTCACCATTCTGGTCATCGATCTTCATGAAAACGCGACTTAGTTACAAAATCTACAACGTGGCCTATTTTCCGCCTATCTATTTCCTTAAGAGCGGACACGAAATAAATAAATACACGCAGAGTTTTATTATATTAGGGAACATAGGAAAAATATAGAACGCCTAGTTTTTGACGCCTGGTCAACTTGATGGCCATCTAGGTCTAGTTTTTTGGCATGGGTCACAACTGGGTCAACCCATCAAAATCTCTGCACTAAATTATAAACATTGCAAAACTCTTTCGACCACTTATTGGGTGGACAGACAAACAAACATATAGATACAAACTTAGATCTTCAACGAAAACATTTTCACCTCTCTCACTTCCTTTGCGGGTAATAATGATAGCGCTAACGCTGAAACAATAACAGTGAAATTGATGCGAAAACTTCACTGCATAGTGTATTATGGATGCTACTTACTATTTTGTCTTATTCCTACACAAAGGTAAACATAAAATCTCCTATTTAAATGTTAACATGGACATTGGCAACTCAATTAACAGTTACATTTTTACCTGCATGTTCTAAAGCAACATTATCGGCACATTTAACACGACAGTAAAAACATATGAAGACCCGCGGCATCTTTGATTATTCTAACGGGATGAATTTGCCGCGACGCCAAGCTTGCCGCGACATTTCACTGCGCTTAAGCTTGCCGCACAGGTGTATGGGAACACTGCTGGACTTGGAACCTTTTAGGGTAAATTAATGTCAAGCTGCATCGTGCGAAGTCGAAATCTGTAATAGCCAATAGGGTAATACCCTCTATGTGAACCTCTAGTCTGACACCTTCCGTGTTTTCTTCGAAAGAAGAGTATCATTCCGTTAGCATCACTAGTGTAATGAAAAAAAAGAAGGTAGTGGAAAACAGGAATAACTGGCTTGGAAATTACTTTGCGTGGCACAAACTCCAAGAACAGAATTCCCCAAGATCCATCCTGCTAAATCCATTCCTCAGGCGACTTCTCTCCTGAATCCATCCGAGCATTAACTTTGTGAGTGAATAGCTATTCCCGACAACTTTTGTGTCTCGTGTATATGCATTGGCCGTAACAGCTGCAGTCATAAGCCATAGTACGAGTCCCACTCGAGGGAATGCTTCTTGCGGATAACAATGGACAGACCTTAAANCTTGGTCCTGTGGGGCCGGGCAGCCTCCTTGCCGGTTACCATATCCTTGCTGCGTAGCAGCTGTATACTGAACTTTTTGGTAGTAATGTAGGCATGTCGTAATATACTTCACGACACGGTGGGTGCAAATACTATGAAGTCATTTTTGATACGCAGCTAAGCCTAGTTTCTCATATGGATGCTGTGTCCAGCAAGGTTAGGACACAGCGCCCCTTCAAGATCTCTTAATAACCAGTGGACCCGCGCGTGAAAAAATCACGCAATAGTCGATATGTATGCTTTAAAAAAGCCAGTACGGAATCTTCGCTTCTCTGAATTAGGCCTACTTCTTCAATTTCTTCATTGATAATATGATGTACTTTCATCCCCAGGTTTTTTCTCTTCCATTCTCCTTCTTTCACGTGCTTCTTCCATATTGACAGGCGGAAATAAAAACTTGAGTAAAACACTGTAATAAACTTGGATGCAACTCTAGTCAGCTTATTTATATAGAACGTGAGCGCAAGAGGCCGCCAAGAAACCACCTAACTGAAATATCTGCTTCGTTGAAGTGGAAAAATTTTGGCCGCTTAAGAGATAACTGCTCCGTGAAAGAAAAACTGCAAGCTATAAAGAATAATTGTCTACTGCCCTTGAAAAAATATCCCTTCGTGAGTGCTCCGTTGATGATCGACTGAATTTATACGACATGACGTGAGAGGAAAAAGTTATAAAATCAGACTCCAGAAGCTGTAAATATCTTTGTTTTGATATCAAGAAGTATTTCAAGCAAGAAGTGCCTTCAGAAAAGGGATATAGATCCTACTTTTGTCATCTTCAGCAGTCTGGTCATCGATCTTCATGAAAACGTGACTTACTTACAATACTGCAACCTGACCTATTTTCCGCCTATTTCCTTCAGAGCGGACACGAAATAAATAAATACACGGAGCGTTGTATTATATTAGGATAACATAGGAAAAATATAAAACGCCTAGTTTTGACGCCTGATCCTTTTTGATGGCCATCTAGGTCTAGTTTTTTGGCATGGGTCACATCTGGGTCAACCCACCAATATCCCTGCAGAAAATTATGGACATTGCTCAACCCTTTCGACCATTTGCTTGGTGGACAGACAAACAAACATATGCCGGGTTTTGCAAAAGAAACTCTGCCAAACATTCACTGGTGATAGGGACACTCAAAACAAACACTTTTTCGCGAATATCAAAAATTCCAAAACTTGTTCGTTTCCGAGATATTGACATGTGTAATTTGTAACAAAACCTTACCTAAAGTGCAACTAAATGAAGGCCTACCTACATACAACTCCAGTTGCAAATAAACAGTTGAGTGGAAACTGAAAAAATATTGTGTAAAAAAATGTAATACATTAATTTTACAACAAATTACATTAACTGTTCAAAATGTCCACCATTTACTTCAGTGCAGGCGTGACACCTCCTCTGAAAGGACTGTTAAACATGAGATAACATTTGTCGATCTTCAGCGATGTTGCCTGTTGAGACCGCGATCCTGGCAGCAAGATCAAATTCTGACTGCAGAGGAGTGCCGTACACCAAAGTTTTCATGTGGCCCCAGAGAAAGAAATCCAGTGGATTGAGGTCAGGAGATCTAGCAGGCCATGTTACTGGACAATTTCGCCGGTCCGGTAAAGTATTTTGTAAACACAGTGTTGCCATAACGTAGGTAACTGCTGTATTGCCAGATTCAAAGGTATAACTAGGATTAACGTAAAGACTTATTTACTATTTGTAAGATTACCCTAAACGTTCCACATGTCAATATCTCGGAAACGAAGAAGTTTTAGAATTTTTGGTGTTCGTGAAAAAGTGTTTGCTTTGAGTGTCCCTATCACCTGTGAAAGTTTGGCAGTTTTTTTTGCAACACCCGGTAGATGCAAACTTAGATCTTCAACGAAAACATTATCACCTTTCTCACTTCCTTCGCGGGTAATAATGATAGCGCTAACACTGAAACAAAAACAGTGAAATCGACGCGAAAATTTCAGTGCATAGTGTGCTATTGATGCTACTTACTAATTTGTCTTATTCCTACACAGAAGTAAATATAAAATCTCCTATTCAAATGTTAACGTCGACATTGGAAACTCAATTGACAGTAACATTTTTACCTGCATGTTCTACAGCAACATTATCGGCATATTTAAAACGGCAGTAAAAACATATGAAGACCCGTGGCATCTTTGATGATTCTAAAGGGATGAATTTGCCGCGACGCCAAGCTTGCCGCGACGCCAAGCTTGCCGCGACATTTCACTGCGCTTAAGCTTGCCGCACAGGTGTATGGGAACGCTGCTGGACTTGAAACCTTTTAGAGTTAATTAATGTCAAGCTGTATCGTATGAAATCGAAATCTGTAATTGCCAATACCCTTTATGTGAACCTTTAGTCTGACACCTTGCGTCTTTTCTTCGAAAGAAGAGTATCATTCCGTTAGCATCACTTGTGTAAGGAAAGCCAAGAAGGTAGTGGAAAACAGGAATAACTGGCTTGGAAATTACTTTGCGTTGCTCAAACTCCAGTAACAGAATTCCCCAAGATCCGTCCTGCTAAATCCATTCCTCAGGCGACTTCTCTCCTGAATCCATCCGAGCATTAAGTTTGTGAGTGAATAGCTATTTCCGACAACTTTTGTGTCTCGTGTGCATGCATTGGCCTTAACAGCTGCAGTCATAAGCCATAGTACGAGTCCCACACGAGGGAATGCTTCTTGCGGATAAGAATGGGCAGACCTTACCAAAATATTGTTGAAACCAGAGCACTCTGACAGCGCATACCTCCACCAAACGAGGCAAAGGTAGTAAAAAATTCAAATTGGCTTTGAAACCATAATTTTCTTTGTATAAACTCCAAAATCTAATCATTTGTGCTTTTTCATAGTAATAACAGCTTGTGCAATTTTCTTGAAGATCCGTTCATAACTGTTTGAGTTATACTGATAACAAACATTGCAACAAACATGAGTCAAACATACAAGCGAACAAACCAATTTGCACCAAAATTTAATCATTTATGTTTTTTAACATCACTAACAACCCCTATAAATTTCAGAAAGATCCATTCATTAGTTTTTGAGTTATTGTGCTAACAAGCATAAAATTAAAAACAGTGACAAACGAACGAACTAACGGATCATTACCAAAATTTGGTCATTTACTCTTTTTTATATACCTAACAACTCATGTTAATTTCATAAAAATCCATTCATAACTTTTGAGTCATGACATTGAGAAAAATGAGGCAGACAAACAAACAAACGGATCTACATATCTTCACCAAAAGTTAATCATCAGTTCCTCTTAACATACCTAACAATCCCTGTAGATGTCGTCCAAATTGGTTCATAACTTTTTGAATTATCTTGGTGATAAACAGACAAACACGACGAATACATAACCTCCTTGGCGAAGGTAACAACGGGTAATCATTACTTAATTTATAAAGTTCAAAAGATACACGTATATTTCCATTCATAAGCCTAATGGACATGTTAACAGTGGGATCTCCGCAAACCCCACTGTTAACATATCCACCGAAAGACTCGGGCGACAGTTGTACAGAGGGTCTGATCTAATAACTAATTGCCCTAACCTAGCCATACCTAACCTGATCTAACCTACTCAAACCTAACCTAACCTAACCTCCCCTCACCTAACCTAAGATATTGGGGTGACAATTGTACAGGTGGGATATGTTGAGGTGACATTTGGACATGTGGGATAGGTTGAAGTGACATTTGTACATGTGGGATGGGTTGAGGTGACAATTGTACAGGTAGGATTTTGTGGTGACAATTGTACAGGAGATCCAAATATTCATGTATAACAACTAACTTGTGCAAATAAGAAACAGTTCTTTCGATTTGGATATATACCTATAAACACATACTGTACGTAAACAAACTGAGAATTTGCCATTCAACCCACAATACTGGAAAGGTTATTTTGTATAATTTCAGTCATGTTTTTGGCTTTCCACTGAGTTGCATCAACGATCACGTAGGCCATGCAGGGGAAAATTCCCATCCACTGAACTTCAGAGCTCACAGAAAATCAAGCGAGCGCAGTATCGCAGACCGGCACAGGACAGACACGTGAGATTGTAATTCCTCTTGTGACAGTCAGTCCGTTGCTTCCACTTCCGCAAATACCCCCACCTCTTCCTGCTATGAGCGCATTTTCTTTAAACCTGCTTTGTGTGAATGAATAACTAGATATTTATCAATTCACTCGTTACACACAACTTAAAGTCCTTGGCAGCAGTTTTTCAGAACATGACAATTAATGCGTTTGAATAAAACTGAAAATGTGGAACCTGGATGTCCTCTATTTTAATCGATCAGAACATAACAAGAAACCAAACAGATCCCAAGAGGAATTGAGTTCACCGGTCCCATCCCCAGTGAATTGTGAACTATTCCGCAGTTGCACTGCGCTTTCATTCTCCAGAAATCACTCTACTGAGAAACAGAGGTATAAAGTGCAGTACATGACGTTAAAAACGTACTAGCTCTTCTGGATGAAATGAATTTCAAAACACATAGATTTAATTTGTTTTACACAGCCGTTAAGCCAAAGCACCAACATACCGGAAAATCATAGGCATTCGTAGGCAGCATCGGATAAAGTCCCATAATCGCCTAGGAATTTCTGACTGAGCAAGAAGCAAATTCATCTATACTATATTGTGAAAGAACTTCTATGACGGTAACAAAGTCAAAACAAAGATGAGAACAGAATGATTGATCTTACCATGAAGTTACTGCGCCAAAGAAGGAGCAACTGTATGGTGTACACTACAGGCAACACTGGTCATATGCACGACAGATACGTACGTTCCGCGTTAAAAGATTTACTTCTATTTCCATTGGTTCATTTCTAGTCAGTACTTTAGGTCTCTTTTTCTGACCAGGAAAAGAAATAATATTTAAAGACAGCTTCACACAAACGAAGAATGTATCCGCGTACATGTTGCTAGAGCCAAATTTTAACCAAATTTAGCAAGCACGCATACAAAATTTACAATCGCGTACTGTTGTTTTCGGGAAAAAAAATATTCGTCGCGTGTCATAAAATCGCACAGCATCACTGCGCTCGAAAGAAGAACCCAGTGCACTCGAAGAGAACGCCTCTGGCGGGCGGGCTCAACACCCGCGTCAGGATAAAAAGTTCCCCAAATTAAAGACAGCAACGCTGCAGGCAGGTTGGGTCGCCAGGCAATGCGTTCTAAGTCACTGGTTTGACAGTAACATGTTACCGACAAGTTTGGCAGTTGGGAAGTCCAGCAATACAACAGCGCCAAGGACTGCTCCAATGCGTCTCGAAAGTTTGATGAGATGAACAACTATGGGATAAAGTTACTTACAGACTTATAGTTTCCCAGTTTTGCTGCTGAAAAAACGTCTGACTCAATGTCAACTTTAAAGTTGCGACTGCCACTTGCAAGGTAAAGAACAATAAAGTTATAAAGTTTTGATTACGTTCATCCGATGTGACAATATATTGATACTTTTTGGCCGTGTCACTATAGGGGACGTCCTACCAACCTTATATACATCCAAAGAACTGTCGCGGCGGAAAGAAACCTAAACGTGCTAAAGCTATTTAATGATGAAAGTTGTTATGCATATCACTCGAATAAAGTTGGTCCCGCACATGCTCTGCAAATTATGGAGCAACTTCAACAAGGCCCTTAACGTTTCGTCCAGGAGAGTTTTAAGCGTCGTTGGAGTTTTCTGAGTCCGAGAGGAAACTGTAATTTTTGCAATGTAATTTGAGAAAGTAAATTGTCTCCAATGAGACTTATGAAGTATTTTCTGGATGGAAGGGTTAACTCTTTCATGCCCCCGAAAAGAATTTGGTCGTATTTTAAATAGTGTCATTGATGCAAACTTGCTTCTCTTTGTTGCATTGCATGGTATGCCTGCTACTCCCATTAACAAGGAGTAGTTACATTTCATACAGTGCAATATCTGCAGAATGTAACTGTTCACAGTGTGCCATTAATACCGGTCCACAAGTTTCACTTTTGGCCCAGGTGCATGTTACACATCGTTTGAAAGCATCGTTGCGTCTGTTAAAACAACAAAAAATTGCACAGGTTTCTGAATTTTAATTCACCCAGAATTTGGAGTGCAATCCGAAACTGCACTACTGACTCATGCTTGTAAGGTACAATGTTCGATACGACAATACATTCATTTATTTTGAAGTATGAACGTACTTCAACAGACTACCGTATGAACAGGCCTTTCGAACAATAACCCTTCAGTTCTACACCGATACACATAATGCTCATAGCTATCGGATTTGAAAAAAAAAAAACGCAAGTCCGCTTGTGTTTATGCATCGGAAAGCAAGTGTTGTATGGCCCAGGCAAGCGGCAGCTGATGGAAACGAGCGGTTTCCAGCGTCGCCGCTATAGCTCTTCGGTAAGCGATACGACAGTTCCGCAGCATTCACGAGGCCACGGCCGTATTGCTCCATGAGGCCGAACTGTCTCGTGTATTACGTGGGCAATGACCGTCCTTGGCAGCTCAATGGTGCGCCCTGCCATCGCCGTTGGTGCGGCAGTCGCGAGATGCGGTTCCCTCCTAACGCTAAGTCATAGGGTCTATACCGGATTGAGCTTTTGGTGGTCGCAATGTAACAAGTTTGCGAATAACGCCTAAGCTTCGATCCAGAGCGAAATAACACAAGCTCAACATTGAAGTTCCGGAAAAGGTAATGCTAATCGGATAAAATTTAAAAAATTAAAGAATCACACACGCATTTAGCTTAGAGCGTCGTATTAACTCTTTTCCTGTTCATTCAGCAACATAGACTAAACTCTGCACTGCGCAGGTGCAGAGTTTTGAAAGTCTCAGCACAATATAAAACAATTGGTTGTTTTCTATTTTTAACCTTTTCTGATTCATAATCATAGTGACCTGCGTCTCAAAATTATGAGCTAAATATCATAGACCGCGAGCACGAGGCTGGAGTATCTTTTCTTGAGTCTAATGTTCATTAGTTTTACAAGTTTTATGCCCTCAGTTGAAGAACGTTAGAGTGCTGTGATTACGTGCTCTCGTACCAGAGATCGCCTGCAACAAGCAGATGAAATCTTGCAAATGCTTGGCTTGCGGCGTCAGTACATAGTTCTGGCGTTCACACTCCACTGAGAAGGTTCTGACCCTAACCAAAGATGGGGACTCTCGCCAAAATTACATTTCTTACGTGAGCGCTCGTCTCTGAAGCCAAAGTGTTTTGGTTGACTACAGCGTCTACTCCACTGGGGCCTAGCAGGTACCTATCAAAAGCACGAACCAGTGCATCTGGATTTTCGACTTTGGATGTATAGTCGAGCTGACTTTACCTTTACCGGTGCATCGGATCAACGTACAAGCTTAAATTGTACGTAACACATACGATGCAAGCAAGAGCCTAACGTCTTCCAAAAGCAAAGAGCTAGAGCGAGAAACTGACGCCTTTTCACTACTAATAGAACACGCGCTGCTATTCTGACCACATTATTTCCACAACAAATGCTTTATTTCAGTCTTCATAATCTCTGATGGCATCCGAGCAGCCACTCGAAAAAAGAGTTAGCAATTTTTATCTTATTTTGTTAAAAAGATTTGGCAACTTTTGCCTATTTGGTAAAATTCTTTCTTAAATAAATAAGTCGGAGTTGGTTTTAATAAAATTTTATGAGTGTACTACGAATCTGTGCTGAATTTCAAACAATACTTACAGAGCATTTTGCCTTTTTCCCTTTATAGGTACAGTAATAACTTGACGTACTTGACGAGTGGCGTTGCGCATCGTTCAATAACAAACTCCCCTTCTGCGCGGCTTCATCCTTTGAGAAGTTTCGCTTCAGTCCGTAAAAGGCTTAGGCATCTTGCTGTCAACAGACGAAGAAAAGCATCAAAATAATTTTAGAATGATGAGCGGTTAGAAGTACTTTGTATGAGAATATCATGCGAGAGCCTGTCTCGCCAGACATAAGGTAAATGCGACTACAGCCCGGAATGTTGCCACAATGGACCACTAAACCAAGACAGCTTCCCGACAGAGTAACACACTGGGTGAGCAGACGGTTTACGCAAGCTAGAGCCTGGTAAATGCCCGAGACAACACCGTTGTAGCGAGGATTACTTGAGTGTAAAGTGCTGCAAGCGTTCTTTACTAGGAACTTGCCCGTCCCTTTACAGTAGTAGGGAGCGTGCCATTCACCCTCGCCGGAGCTTCAAAGCCTTGATAGATTATGCCTTCTATCGTGAGATGGACTGCAAGAAGTCTGTGCGAGGCACAACTGTTAGAAACAGTGCACCCTCACCAAGAATGGCCGACGGAGAGATAGTGTAACGTGATATTTTTTGGCGTGCGGGCGTCCAAAAAAAAAAAAAATTTAATCTGCGCTACAATTTTTGAGAGCAGAATAACAAGTGGGTGTCAGAAAAAATAAAAATAAAAAGATGGTATGGAAAACCAGCACGTTGGGATCCAAGTGACAACTGTTGGCTACGTGGCCATTGCTTCTAAAAACGATATTGAAACCACGGAAATTACTTGAATAACTGAACTTCCACAAATTGGGTTGACCGTGAAATTGGCTCCTTTTTAATGTTGAAAATGATGCCCAAAAAATTGAAATCGATTTACCTGTCAAGTATCTGATGATTGCTCGTAATAAATGAAAATGTGAAAGTTAGCTAAGTGTTCATTTCTGCGGTTTGATATCAACTAAAACTGTATGAACTATAGGACCTACCCAATACAAACCTAAGGCCAAATTTATACAGGTAGATGCAACCTTCTAAAGGCTGGTTCGTATTATATCTCACAATTATGACTTGTAAGTTCATTTACAAAGTTCAAGCGTGCTTTGGTGTAAGAGAGACTAACTAACATACAACGAGGTCTCTCATTGGCTGGGCGCACAGCCTAGGGGTGTGTGCATAGCTATCTACAGTTCCAATTAATAGGGCTGGGCTATGCGGATCGTTTTTCTTTCGGAATGTAGAAATGGTGCAAGTAACAAAACAAGAAATCCTGCAATGTTGTAACATTGATAAATCTTGGTCCTGAACAATTACAACTCAGGCACTAAATTCTAGCTGAGCTGGCCCAAGGCTCTCCAAAGATGCATTTCGATACACAATTTCAATCAATTTCAAGTCATCAATTACATCTGCACGGAAATCTCTTCCGCAGTTATAAAAAAAAATGACAGTGCAATACATGACAACACGGTAGTCTGCTCGGTACATTTATAGGCCGATAGTTCAGAGACTTGACACTTCCGTCAGGACCCACTGCCTCTCTGCAATCTATTTCTCCTGATACTTGTTGCCCAGAGCTGTCACAGCTAAAGCACTCTGAGGAACTGCGCATTTCCTGTCTTTCTAATCCCTCAAGTCTGGTGCAGGGAAGCAGCCTAAATAATTCATTTCCTTCGGAGCTGCTCAAAATCTGGTCCCAGCCCTGCAGTCGCAGCAGAACATTCGTCCTGAATTGTGTCGCAGGGCGCGACTGCAGAGATGGACGAGACACCTCTAATCCATCTAATTTCCTCGCCTTCCACTCTAATTATCGCCCCTACGTCTCTGCTGCACTCTTCCAGCAACAACTAAGAGGTGCGCTCGTGTTTTGCTCGCTCTGTCGAGCGGGACAAACATCGGTAAAATGATTTAACTTTTGCAGAGGGAGGCCAGAAATTGAATTGTTCGAGGTACGACCTCTGGCTCGCAGGACTGAGTTTCGGACCCGTGCACGCAAGCAAGAGAACATGGTTGTGTTCGAAGGCTGAGCAGAGCAGGTGAAAGCCCTTACGTATTTAGTTACAACAGACTTTTTTCCTTATCATGAACCTTGTACAGATAATTGGAGGATGCCCAGGGGATGGTATGCACGCCACCTGTTAAGCACGCCACCTGTCCTGGGAAGAGTCTTGAAGAGTCTTCTCCTTCGTGGTTGCCCTCCATCCAGTCGAACAAATTATATGAAACGATTTTAATAAATAAAAGTTTTATTCACGTCGTACATAATGAAAAATACTGTACAACTAATAAAGAACTTATATAAAGTTTTCATTATTCATATGTCCAGCTTGTTATTGTGGTCCTCGAATTATATGTAAATAGTGCATTTTCAATGTGAATCGTGTTTGAATTGTTTGTCTGAACTAGGTATAAGATATACAATGCTTTCCAATTCTATTGCATGGCTTTGTATACGGACTTTTTCAGTTGACTTTTAAATTGAATGTTCTTATAACATGAACATTTGTATTACTGAGAATTGGTTTTCTTAAAGTCAGCGATTTAATATATTTAATGATAAATTTATCTACTGTTATTGAGACTGACGAATTTCTAGGCTAGTAAAAATAATATAAATCCTAAGTTGGACACTTTTTCATAGCGATCCAAGCTTTGAAATACATTGAAGAAATACAGTCTATATAGAGAGAAATATACTGTATATATATATATATACCAATGACCTCATTCCATGGACTCACTGATATTCAATTATGGTTAATTTTCGCTTCTTGCATAATAGTTGAAAGCGACAATACAAGCAGGGATGCGCAATGTCATGAATTGAGCAAAACCTATGTAAAATATGCCTTTTATTGCCTCCGCCAAGGAGGTTATGCTTTCGTCGGGTTTGTCAGTCTGTCACCAAGATAACTCAAAAAGTTAAGGACCGATTTTGACGAAACTTACATGGATTGTTAGGTATGTTAGGAAGAACAGAAGATTAACTTTTGGTGAAGATCTGTCCATCCGTTTGTTTGCCTATTTTTTGTTAGTACCATAACTTAAAAAGTAATGGACGGATTTCATTAAATTTACATGAGTTGTTGGATTTAATACTGAGTGTAAATGATCAAATTTTTGTTATGATGTGTTTGTTCGTTTGTTTGTCGCTGTGTTTGATTTTATATTTTTTAACGCACTAACTCAAAAATTATAGATGAATCCCAATGAAATTTTCAGAAATTGTTAGTAATGTTTAAAGACATAATTGATTAAGTTTTAGTGATGGTCAGTTGTTCCGTTTGTGTGTTTGACTTGTGTTTATTAAAATGTTTGTTAAGGCAATAACTCAGAAATTATGGATACTCGTGAAATTTTCAGGAATTGCTAGTAATTATAAAAGATATAATTAATTAAATTTTAGTGATGATCGGTTAGTCCTGTTGTGTGCTTGACTTGTGTTTGTTAAAATGTTTGTTAGCGCAATAACTCAAAAAATATGGAGGTGTCCCTGTGAATTTTTCAGGAATTGTTAGTCATGTTAAAGACATAATTGATTAAATATGGGTGATCATCGGTTGGTCCGTTTGTGTGTTTCACTCATGTTTGTTAAATGTTTGTTAGCAGCATAATTTAAAAAGCTAAGAACTGATCTCCAAGAAAATTACAGACACTGTTAATATTATCAAACGGCACAAGTGATCAGATTTTGGTGTTGATGCAAAGAAAATCATGGTTTCAGAGCTGATTTGAATTTTTCGTTACCGCTGCCTTGCTTGGCAGAGGTATGTACGCTCAGAGTGCTCTAGTTTTAAATTTTCTATCCTTAATGATGGCTGTGTATGATATTTACAGGAAGGTAATATGAACAACACTACACAAGTCAGTTCGGTTAGTGATCCCGGAAGAGTTAAGAAGACCTGCATTAGGACCTTTCATGCCGGGGCCACACTAGGCAAACGCTAGCTCAACTTAAGAGCGGACTTCATGGGTATATATGAATGGCGTCAACGACGTCCTTACAATGGAATTTTTCACAGAGATATTGATGATCGCTTTCGAAACAACGAACAACACCTCAAACATCAATATCGAAGAGCTAAGCTAAGTCAGCAGTTTTTTCCTTACTGTCTGCGGTAGTTCTCAGAGAAGAGACAGTCAACACGTTCAAAAATTGTCTACACAAACACAGGGAACAGCGCCCTCCCAACTCCTAACTCCTCCTTAGGGACTCATCTACTCTCAACCGCCAACTCTTTAGAGGACCCTTCGTTCCATTATCTTCCAAACCCCATCACTTAACGTCTAGTTCAACCCGCTGTGGGTCTGCTGCAATTAACCATCTTGTACAATTACCCTTGGCTGAGGGTTTCCTTTACATACCTAAATGCTATAGCTTTGACTTGACGGCAATAGCTCATGGACGGCCGAAGCGTGAGTCTCAGTTCCCCTCTGGAAATGGGTCGGTTGGTCTGCTTGTTGCCACCTAGCTGATCGAATCTTGGCTGAACTTCTGCTAACAGCTCGTGTCATCTGTGTCCTGTCCAGTAATTTTTACAGGCTGCTAAAGCAAAGTGAAGGGCGTGTTGTATTGGCGGCGGTGTCGAGTTCCCGACTCGTGGGTCCGCCAACCCCGCGAGCAATGACTGTTAGTGCTTCAGAGCCTCTTCGACCATGGTGCTGCAGCTTGTGCTATGCGGCGAGCTGTATGTTTCCACGAGGACTCTAGTGTCCCGGTAGTCGTTTCTGACGCCTGGGTCACATAATTTATTCCCTTTGTTTATACTTGTCCTTACTTTCTGCTCCTTACGTTCGCGATGATGTTTGAAGGAAAAAAAAATTCTCAACCGCATTAAAGCTTGGAACCTCATTATGCTTTACGTTTCCGTACTGCACTTATATATGAAATTGACTGTGTGTATTCAATCGCAGTAAGAACTGAATACATTCACTAATTGCAGAGCTAGATATCTCTATCGATCTCTTTACTTTACTTTTCTTTACATTTATGTCTCATGCAGTTGTTGAATTCCTAAAGTGGGCAGCAGGAATGACTCCACGGAACAATGTTCCTGTGCCAAAACCCAGTCGCTTACAGGAGGCCCTGCCGGCCCTGCACCGACCACCGTGGTGAGGGCTATTTAGTTTCTCAGCTGTAAGCTCATTCCCTGATTGACTCCCGCAGTCTTTTCCTCCACGGTTTTTTTCTTCTTCTTTTTTACGGAGGAGCAATGAGGAAGCCAAAAACTTTTACGGGACCCAAATTGCTTTTCAGCTCCGTTAATGCAGATTAAATCGCTAGTATCAAATGAGATTGAAAACGTCTCCGACAAACCCACGAATAAAGTTGAACTAACTTCTTCCTGGTCGCTTATCCTTCCGATAAAGTGGTACGTTAAAAAAATTGCTTTTTACAAGCTATTCTGGAGGTAGTACGTACAGTTCTAATCAAAGCACGTAACATTCTATTCCTGCTCTATATGTAATTAATCTCTTTGTATCATGCCAAGTTAAACTTTGCATTGTCAAGCAATATGTATATATTATATAACCAATTGGATATCTAATTCTACAACACTACATGCCTTATACTGACTACATAGAAAAATTTTTCTAAAACATTTAATTCAAAATTATTAAATAAGACGTAGAACTCAAGACGTGATTGGTGCAGTTGAAACATCAAACGATTCACTTAATAGATGTTAACACATCTATCACACTCAGGCTTTTCCCTTTGCAAAACAATAGGAAAAAGACACAATGTAACAATACAGCACATCCTGAGGGAGATAAGGCAAATACCTTTATATATACGACCAGTTCATAGCTTGGCAATTTCCAACGACACTTCTTGTCGCAACAAAATCCCAAACTATACTTAATAATACGGCTGCTTTTTACTCTTCAGAGCGCAACTTAACCCTTTAGGCCCAAAAATTACCTTCGGGTAACGTCAAACTTTGAACACTCCAACCAAAATCGATGTTAATATAGACGGTAAAAGGTTAATCCTGTCCTGTCCTTACGACCACTATACAATTTTAAAAACAAATATCACAATACGCTATCATTTGTATATCATGTACTGAACTGTAAATATATTAGTATTATGCTAGGCCAATACGTTCAGCAGCGCATGCTGCCTCTGTCTGTCTGGCAGTGCGCACTTCCGCAATGAAATAAGACACCGTAACATAAGTGAGACTTAAATTATAAGACACTTTCGATCATAAAGTAGCACGCTGACTACATTACTTCATTGTAAAAATCTCCGTATTTCCACCGCAGAGCAAAACTGCGTTTGCTCTTGCAATACAAAATTGAGACGAAAGTTACACTGCCGCTGGCTTTTCATAAAAGTATTTGAAGCCCTCGTTTGCACTTTATTTCATGCAAAAAATTAGTAAGAAAAATTCTTCCTCATGCATGAGCCTGCGCGCTCCGATTCCGTTTGACAGATGAGTGACGAGTGGTTTTCTAACCATTTTTGTCTGAAGACCATTCGTTTTTTAGACGATTGCCGTCCAATTGCGCTATTTCTTGGGCAAAGGGTCGATGGCTATCGAAGAGGACGTTGGATTGTATCGACTGTTTGGTTAAAGGTTTCCCATTGGACTTGACCCACACGAAGAACTGTGAAATGCTTCAGCAGGAGCATAAAGACAAAATCAACTAACTGCGTTACTGGCTTGAGCTGACGCATTTACTGCAGAGGAGGGCATGTGTTTCAGACTCAGATAATTTTTCAGGCAATAACACCAAAAGCTTAGGAAGTCGGCAGCACCATGCACTAGGCCTTCTTGAAACGGAGAAAAGTCGCGGAACAGACTTCCTCTGTACCCGCAGTATCAGGCTGCTACAGCACTGACGTCAGACGCGGAACCAAATTAAATTTGTGTCCGCCTGCCAAGTAGGAGAGTTCTTGGGGAGCAAGGTTTGCTGAGTCAGCCTTTTGTGTCTGGACGTTGCTGCGGAGCCTGAAAAGAAATGTGGATGGTGGGGGTGGCAGGTTGTCACATAAGAGCCATCCATCTCTGGTGCCATAGCTCTCGACAAGCTGTGTTCGACTGCAACTGCGTCCTTCTTTGGGGCTAGTTTTCATATTATCTACAACACGAACCAGTGCGAGTGGGCTTCCTAGTCTGAGCGTGTCATCAAGCTGATTTTGCCTTTACCTTTACGTTCATGAAGCAGAGGAAATCTAGAAACGTAGACGTAAAAATTGCGGAAATAGCTAAAGCAGATTGGGGTCGTAAAATTTCATCGCTAGTGTACACTATAACATAACTTCGCCCTTTCCTAAGGCGTTGGAATAAGATAACGTTTCAAGAACGTTAGGGAAACATTTACGCCATAGAACTTGCCATAGTGAAACAGAGTCTCTTCTACAAACATAGACCATGTTTCTGTCTGCCCATGAAGAGCTTCACTTTTCCTGTTTAGGTGATCATACTTTGGCCTCAAGGCAACAGCTATTAACACGAACAGTCTGCACCAATCATCATACACAAACACATCGGCAAGACACCACCATCACATCGTCAGAGTGACTTGCCTCGTGAATCATGGAATTCCACCACAGCACATCTACTGTACATGCAACACAGAAGAAAGATTGCCGTGTGGGCGGACTGCGCTGCCTCTTTCTACACTGTATGGTGAATGCCCGACTAGTTAAATGCAAATATAAGAAAATATTTTCATTTTTCTCGACGAATTATAGAAAACGCAGAGGGTATCAGGACGCCGAGCTAATGAACCTCCTGTTAATAGGATAAAAGGGAAATCATGCATTTCCCCTCACCAGTGAAGGAAAGTTTATGGTGGAAATAGTCTGTCCTTAATGCCATTATCAATTGAGCTCATTTGTACAGTAATTATTTAGATTTAAAGTTGTGGTATAAAACTCTGAGCTAAATCTACGCTCAATTATTAAGACTTTTTAACGACAGTGTGATTTGAGCTCACTATAGAGCCAGTTATTGAGTTTTCATAAATAATTTCGACATAATGGCTTAAGGGCCGGAGCATGAGTCCCGGTGTCTCTCTGGGAATGGGGCTGTTGTTCCGTCTACTGCCAGCTATCTAATATTATCTAATGTTAGCACAAGTTGAGCGCGATCAGCATGTCATTCTTGAGTTCCTGTTGTTGCACTTGCTTAATCTTTATTAACTGTCTAGTTTTGTTTGCTGTTGTAATTTGAACTCATTCTATAGTGAATTGTTATTAGCATGCTATTGCAATTTGAATTAAATCTCAAGTAAATTACCACTTTAATACTTTTGCAGTTTGACTTTATTTACATTCAATTATGTATTTTTTATGGTTGCAGTAATTTGATTTTAATGTCAAGTAAATCATTTTAACTTTTAATGGTACCTTAATTTGACTGTTATCTATACAGTCGTTGATAACAACAGGTTTTGCAGAATAGCAAGACAGTGGTTTGCAGTGTAAACTAGAATTTGTCAGCAGAGAACATAACATATGCAGTATATCGGCCTACGAAATTGAACGTAGCGGCCAAATAACCCAATTGAAAAAGTTAACATCTGTTTAAGTTGCATCTACAGCTCTTTCGTCTGGGAAAATATTCTAAAACACTTTAAACTAAATAATATGAAATCTTACATCTTGAGTATATTTTTGATACAAGAGTTTTTCTCGTAGAACAACATCGTAGCAAGCATAATAATGACCTGCCTACACGTTAGGCTTTTCAACGCTTTCACTCATCCGAATGTTTTCTAGTGTCGTTGTCAACATAACTTTGTGTACGTCACGAAGAGTTATTAAAATATCAACTATTATATCAATTTCCTCGGGAAGTGTCACTAGGCAACTTACGAATATCTCTTCAAGTTTGGAGTGAAGTAAACCTCAGAAAACAGCGCACTTTTCTGCTCTTTCTACCGCACAGTAACACATTTGAACGAGGGAATGAGTGGACACGTTGAAAATACTAACGTGTAGCTCGGCCATAAGAATGTGCCTTGCGTCATATGCGTATCAATTATTCTCAAGCCTCATAATGCACGCTCCTTGAATGACCAAATGATTCCTAATTTATTCCTTAGCATCTAACAAACGTCTTTCTTTCTGCAGTTGCACCTTCTGCCAGGTGCGGATGCTAGAACTGATGCGGGTCACAGAAGGAAGAAGTACCTCTTTGCATAGCCAATGTCTCTCATCAATATGATGGGGAACCACGCCTCCTGGGCAAACCCGTAGCTTACCTTAGCCTCAGACATCGGGACATCTTTCACTCGTACTCACATTGCTTCTTTCTTTTTCTATTTTTACTGACGATCTCATTTTCGCATTCACAAGAAGCATATGGACACCTCCAGCTAAGAAGCTCCTCCTCTGCTAACTAACATCTCACTGACAGCTTGCCTGTTAAGATAAAATGGCATTCATGAAGTAGCACCAGCCCATCAAAGTTATGCCTCACTTCCAAATTACATAACATGCATCTCAGCAACTCACACTATTGCACTCCCTTTTAAATTATTTTGTGTTGTACTTTTTACTCTGATTTATGAATTTTTGCCGATCTCCTGAGAAAAGAAATAATCTTCAGATGCATTAAATAAATGGCCCAGTATTTTTACTATTTATTCAGTAAATGCAAACTAAAACTGTGATTAAAGCTTTGGTAAGTAAATTTCTTATTTAATACCTGAATTTTTGTGTTTACGCCATATTAGGAATATTTACAAACATTGAAATTTAGTAACAGCGTGCCATTTAGGAATAACTACTACTTCACAAATTTAAGCCGCCTTAGGAATTCACTAACCCGTAATCCGCATCCCCAAACAGTATCACACCCAAATGGAATACATAGATGAACCACAGCACTAAATAAACAGCATCAGTGTTACTTTACATAAAAATTTCTAATTATAGAGTTATGAAGTTAGATATGGGCGCATTTACAGAATATTTTTTATTTCTGATCTCTCTGTTAGTTTTAACTTCAGCTTCCCTTTGAATCGTCCCAATTGTGATATAGCGTATAACCTATGCGAGTCGAGTGATAGCTACAACCCAGTGCTGCTCTACATAATGTCCCCAACCACATAAAATCGTACGTCAACGTTCGTTGTTTAATCCGGTTAGGGTAAACGTTTTTCGCGGTACTGGCAATGATTATTGAACGGCTCAGTCTTGCATTAATTCAAGTCCTCAATCGGGTTGACAATATAACCTTATATAGCCATTTATTCCTCTCTGGTAGTACGAAGAGCTCGAACGTGTTGTTGCTTCCCAGCAAACTTTGCCGACCAAAAAACTTGTTTAAATGTTAGCTGCCACGTTAGTTAACTATTAGCAAGTGTCACACACGAAGCTTTGGATATTTTTACAAAATTTTCAATGAATTGACGCTCAGAAAGCCGCAAACTTCTCTGCTAACGAATAAGCATAAACGCGTTCAGACGCACTGAGGGCTTCGATGACCCCAAAAAAATTTGTGTGGAGCCGCCTTTAGAGCCAAAACATCATGAACTTGCTGTTGCTACACATAAAATTCTATTGAGACGGAAGGTGTCACTGAATAACAAGGCAAAGTCGGGTTAAGCTAAGCTCCGTTCAAGCAGGAGCGTTAGTTTCGTCACTTCGAATCGTGTTGCAGGAGTCAGAGGCAACGAAATTACGCTTGAGAGGGCAGTAAACTCCATTTTACAGAACAGGATCGAAGGTTCATAAGTCTTAAGGAAAGTTGGTTCGAGATTAACGCCTGAAATAAAATTCAAAGCGGTAGAGCCTGAGCTCCTGTCGAAGTCCATAGGAGAAGTGAGAGACCTAGTAGATTGATTTAAATTTACTATCTACTTTGCCTCGCCAGTCAATGACGCAAAACGTCCCGTAACAGACTCTGGTATATGTTTGCGGGAAACACACATAACTGTTTCTATGTTAGTGCCACCGCTACGCTGTCAGTATTAAATATGGGAAAACAAGGACATCCTCAATACGGTCTCGGGAAGGAATACCGGGAGCAGAGTTCGGCACCTCCGACTGTTACGGTGATACGACGGCAAAATCGATGGTACAATGGCCATCGTTCTTACTATGCAGCGCACAGATTCGAACGATTTACAATCGTATATGTTTGGGAAATTCTGGAACGTATCACTGTGAATATGAATGAGCGGATTGTCGCCAGACACTCGGAAAGAACTGGAAGGACCTGTGATATCCGTATCCCAGGGAGAGATGGTGGAAAAGCTGTGGCCACAAAATATTCTAATAGCTTCGCTGTACGGGGAGCAAGATTGTTTAACAAAATGCCTCGGCACATTCGAAACGCCACTGATATCAAAACTGTAGAGTTAAAAAATTTGCTGGATTCACATTTAAGAAGAATACCAGATAGACCAGCGGTCAGCGGTTACGTGCACTGTGGAGACACCACAGAAGACACCCAGTAGAGTGACTCCACACACGTGGGGTGACGTGAGCAACGTCACCTGGACTTCTTCCGAAGACTCTCAAGGAAACTCAAGGTAAGAAGAAATGGGATGGACCACAGCCAAAGGGTTAAGTTAGGGTACGTCCTCCCTGTGCTATAAGGAGTGCCGAACCCAGAAAACGACATAGGTTAACTTAGTCAAAGATTTTCCCTGTCAACTGTGCTTCTTGTTAATCCTACTAATGCTTTTTATACTCTTCTCCTTCTTTCTCGACTTGCATATCACCTGAGCGAAGAATCAAATGCAATAATATTCTAAAAAATATGTGGATTCATTGGTTTCCATATTCTTTTCTTTTTTTTCTCTGCTTATATGAAATGTCATTGCAGTGCCCTTGGGGTGGAGATTTGAACTAACTACATATACCATTCTATTTCAATAGTACTTTAAGATATACACATTTGCCGCTCATATAAAGCAAGCAATGTATTCTTGGGTCAAATGAACTCATACTGCCATAGACTAATCTGACGCCCCCCTCCCTGCCCCTCTGGCACTAAATTAATTTGATAATAATCAAAACAAAATCATTTCTTATTGTGTTATCAAAGATTTATCAATATATTGACCTATAGTAATTTCGTTGAAATTTAGCTTCAATTAAATCTTCTCTTAAGCTGTTTGAATATAGTCGCTTTATTATCAATATTTGAAAAGAAACAGGTTAAATCACGATCAAAAACTAACCCAAGTTAAGCCGTGTTCACACGTCCCCCATCGGAATGCGTTCAGTCAAACTGATGGGTGCGGGGCGTTGATTTGATAGAAGCAGCTGCAGCAAACGTGGGAGACTGATGGATGAAGCATATCCCTTTTCTGAACAAGCTGCGTCATTCAAGTTCAGTAAACAGAACCAATAAATGCTGAATTAATCCTCTATAGCGTTTTCAAATCATAAACAAGTAAAAAAAAAATGCGTTTTTCCTGTCACTTTAACAATCAGAATCACTTTACTCCCGTCCAACACCAGAAAACTAGATTAACTGAAAATGTTCTAAGAACACGGACGCCAACTGCCAAGTCGCCATCTTTGATTTGAAAGCCAGGCTGCTTCCTCTGCGCTGATTTCTCTTCTATCGGTTTATTAGGCTATAAATATTTTAAAAATAGACTGTTCCTCTCAAAATCGGACTATAAGAATATGAGATGCGAATGTGTCTTCAATCCGACTCGAAATATAAGAGAAAATGTAAAGAAACGATACCATAACAGTTACTGAACACGCTCTGTCATTCATTTTAATGAAAGACACTTTTACGTGTGGNGGTCAGCGGTTACGTGCACTGTGGAGATAATTCGCTGCTGGCTCTCTCTTTGGTCGCAAACTGCGGCACCACAGAAGACACCCAGCAGAGTGACTCCACACACGTGGGGTGGCGTGAGCAACGTCACCTGGACTTCTTCCGAAGACTCTCAAGGTAAGGTATAGCGATGGCAATACCTTCGCTCCATCGGCATTGGAACCAAAAATCGCCAATTTTTATCGGCGATGACCTACGATAAAATAACCATCGGCGATGGCCATCGTAGGGCGTCACAATCGGCGATGGACCATCGCATTAACACATTATAAAAATACAAACATTTCAGACCACAAACATCGAATCAAAGTAGCATCTCTTATAACTTCGGCCTGTGTGTGATTTTCAAACCACTAATACCTACTATTGCTAGCTGAAAAAAGGTGCGAAATATAAGGTCCATGTTATTAATTCGCATTCTTAGGTCTCGGAAATGTATTAAAATAAACTTTGTAACCCTCTTGTAGGCGCCAATCAACTTGGCATCACCGGCCTGGATTATTTGCATTACCAAGGTCTTGTCACTGAGCTTTAGGATGAGGGTACTGTCGACACAATGATATAGTAACATCGTAGTTTTTCCTAAGGCAATGGTCTACACACCATCGCCATCGTATAATCGGCGATGGCCATCGAGCCAGGCTCTGACCGGGAGTCACGTGTTAGAACTTCGCGCGGCTTCTGCACATACATCGCAGCTAGAAGATTTGTTGCCTGACTCGGAGCTAATTTTCACTCTCGTACGCATCGTACGGGCCTGAGATCTCGCGGGGAAAAGCATGCGTCTGTTCTGTAGAATTTCCCCAGGTTCTAGCTATAGTTGATAATGGCACTCACCTTCGCCACCGCCGTCATGTTGCCGTCATAGTCGTTGCTCAGGTCCATACCACCGGATTGACACGTAAGTTTCACTGTTTGACGTCTCCAGTCGAGCTACAGGCGATGACCCTTTTTGCCTTGTCTTGTATTCTCTTCACTTAGTTTTTGCGTTTCGTATATTTATTGTATGCGTTAATCGTACTGGTGTACCTGTATGAACGATGTTTATATTGCCGGCAGAGAAAATTACCTGTAAGATAAGTCAAGCTAGTTGAGTTGTAGTTGGTGTACTCTGATAGTGTCCCTGGTCGTCGTCATATGACGGCAAAAAAATAATTACTTCAACAAAATCCGGTTTCCTTCGCTCCTTGTTTTCAATAATGTTTTTTCGCTTTTCTTTCGTTGATCTACTGAAGTTGCGCATCATCAACTACGAAGAAAATCTGTTTTTGTAATGAAAGTACATTCTACATAGTATGTAAGCTACCGCTTAGAGGTACTTTCCTCGTCTACAGAGCTTTTATTTCAAAATTTGGGAAGACAAAGGCACTCTAGCCTATCAACAGATGATTTTTTTCCAATTTAATTTCCTTCACATCCAGACGAAGAGACCAGAAAATAAGCTATCAACAAAACTGCATTTTATTCTAGATGTCGGAGGACCTTTAAATGCTTATCAATTTTAGGTTTGCTAGAGACAGAGCTACACAGCGCTTTGGAAGCGTATAGCAAGAAACAAATCACACAGTGCTACCAATTCGAGGTGTCATCGATTCCAGCAGTGCCATATCGAGATTAGTTAATCTCACTAGCTTATGTTTCTTTTCAATTTCAGTCATAAGCGTTGATTCACTTCTTCAAATCGAATTTCAGACGTTAATCCCAAGCCAATTATTATTGAAACTGTGGGGTTTGAGTTCAACGTCATCTCAAGAGAAATTGGTTCGTAATTAACGCCAGAAATTCAATCCAAGGTGGCTATAAAAATTCCTAAAGTATTAAAGCAACATTAAAAGAGCACAACTTAGTACGAGGACTTGCTGGATTGCTAGCAACGCTGTGCATCGTGAAAATAAAATTATAGTATCTAATCCTTGTTTTTTTTTTTGCCCATCTAGGATAAGATTGAATATTCCTGCACTGCGCGCCGTGGAATATTTTTCCTTCGTAATGCAACGGTTTTCACAGATAACTTTCAGCAATTTTTAAAGTTTCAAATGTAGAGCGATATTTCAGTTTGCTGATCAATGAGGCGCACGAATTATGCCCAGATACACTGAAGGTGTCGTCGATGGCAAGTGAAGTTAAGTCTAATAAGCTTGGCTTGCTACAAGTGCAATGGCTGCGGCCCGTTGAATCGAGCTTCTAGGGTTAACCCTTAATCTATTGCCGTTAAGATTTTCAAAACCTCAATTTTATTTTGTAGACTGGACTTTTGTGGCGGCTCAAAAGTCGTCAGGTTCCTTCCAACACCTGCAACACGATTCAAAGTAGCGACGCCATCTTAACTGCATGAAATTCTGTACAAATCGAACCCTGTGGGCCTAGTTTAATTTGACGCGTTAGATTGGGTCATCAAAGTTGATCAAAACCAAGCCCACTCGACTTGACATCTCCAAAATATCATATACCTATCACGGTAGTTTTAGTTTTGTCCCTTGAATCGTGTAACAGGTGTTAAAAGCAACCCGATTATCTTGCGCCGGCTGCAAATTTCCTTTTACGTGGAAGTATTTAGTTTCTGAATGGTCAGTGCCCGAAACTGAATTCAGTGGACCAGAGCCGTGGCAGCGTCAGCACTGTCGGACGAGTTAAATTTCGAAGACATGACTTCAGCATCCAATCTAGCGTGCCCGTATCGATAACGTCTGAAGTCATTCTATGTAAAGTGTTTAAAACAATCAAAATTAAATCAACTCTAGCATCAATGTCAAAACACGGACGATTATTATATTATAAATAAAAAATCCTGAATAAAAAATACAGGTGATTGACGCTACGCAAAATGGAACAGTGAAGTACAGTAAGAACGAAAATTAACAAAGTAGTCGAACATGGCACACTAAACACGTTGTACATTGCTGCGCTGGCTCCTGATTGAATACATATTTAATAATTTCCACCTGCAACTGTTGAAGTAGTTTCTGTGAACATTTCTAAGGAAAAGAAAACATTAAACCAAAAATTTCTGTAAAAGGAAGCAGCACTAAACATTTATCACTTGACTCTGGTACACAAAGAGCGTCCGAAATTTAGTGAGGGACTGTTGTGGAAGTTGCCCTCACTACCTCCCCCGACCGCGCCAACTGAGACACTGACAGTCTACAGGTTCATAGTTCGCTCCAACTTCGAAGACTATTATAGAACAGCAAGGGTGGCCTAAATTAGAAAGATTTGCTTCTAGCAATATCGAGATTAATTCATCGTTGAAGAGAAAAGCCTGTTAGCATTAAAGTTAAAATTAGGTTTTAATTTTAATATAAGGAGTTTCCCCTCGTTGAAAGTTTTCTATGGTTGTCAACGTCACATAAACTCTACGGAAATCTATTGAAGATTTAACTATCTCTGAGTTTATGTATTTCGGAGCAATTGTTCTCATCCTCTGGGCTGCTGACCAAACGCCGCTGCAGCCTGACAAAGCAATGAAATTTCCGCGAGTTTTATTTTGAGTTTATGAGGAACAAAACTTCGGGTCGTTATCGTTTTTATTGACATTAAAAAGTTTATTGGTGCGCCTGCCTCCATATAATCATTGCGATGTGGACTCGCGTGACAAAAAGGCGTCGTTTTGCATATCAATAAAAGTTTCGTCGTAAAATGCGCAAGTACAAGGGACTAATGGCAATTATTTGGGCTAAAGTTGAGTTAATTTGACTGGTGATGCCTTCCAAAATTTACCTGTAACTGAAAGAGTCGAGAAGCCAAAAATTCACATATAAAATAAAAAAAGAGAAATCAAAAATGCAAAAAATATCGAAAAGTCCAAACTAAAAAAAATTAATGCACTAAAAATTCAAAGAGTCAAGTCAAACAAAAGTCAAAAACAAACTACAATGGTATTCTGTACATTAGCTTGTCTTGTTTTACTTAGTTTAAAAAAAAAACGAAGGTTTAGTTCGAGCAATCAGTAATGATTTAAAATATATGTTTATTTAAAATTTTTTCCATACAAAAACCCAAACGCTTCGGCTATTGTTGCATCATTAGCAATCTGTAATAGAATAAACATTTACCTAAAACTTTACGGCTCGGGCTACAATCTCATTACGGTGATTTTTTTATTAAAAAGAAATAAAGACAGTAATATCTAGATGTAAAAATTTAACCAGAAACTACTTCCAGAAGGTAGGATGGCTGTAAGGGATTTATGTTGGGTTCCGCTGATATCATATAGGATACGTGTGTAAAGTTTCGAAATGAAGACACTGTGATAAAAACCTATGCATATTATACTGTATATTAATATATGTATTTCCTAGTGTACCCAGGCATCATATATGATAACAAGGAATTTGTGATGAACACAGCTTATTATTACTCTAACTTCCAGCAAAAAATGCATCGCACCTGCAGATTTGACCTTGTATATTACTTCAACAAAATTTGTGATTGACACTAACATTTGTTTGAAAGAGCAGAACTTCCTTTCTACCCGGAAAATCAAAAATTTTGAATGTTTGAGTCAAGCAGTTAGAAAACAAAATTTATTAAGCAAAAAATATTACAGGAAATATTGAGCACCGTGTCATGGCTACCTGCAGTGATTACCTTAGGATCAAAACTTAGCGGCAATAGGAAGTGAAAATATTTGGCTTTGTGGAGCGTAAACTTTCCGCTGCTACCAAAAAATTTAGCAAAAAATACGCGGAATGGATAATGAACGACGGATACTGTCACAACCAACTGGAGAAGGTGCAGTAAGAAAAGACCGCTTAGGATTGTATATATTCGCAGCGCGTTACACTTGGTAAAAGTGACCAGTGCCCTCGATTATGTAGCGTCATTCCACGAAGGCTCTTTGAATTTTAGGAGATGACGTTTTTCCTATGCAATCCTTCACCTTTGAAAGTAGAGATTAGAAAACCAAATAAGCAGCCAATAACCAAATATATCGTAATGATAATAAAATTCTTCATGTATTTATTTATTTACTAGAATGCCCAAGCTGTCAAAAAAGAACAGCAAAGAATTTGTGATGACCCGCCTTCGTTGATCACAGTTTTCTTATTAACTTCCTTATGTACGATCCAATGCAACTACCAACTTGAATTAGGGAACGTTACAGATAATCTTACTAGGCTGAACAACACCTAGCTTTCCTTCAGTAATACGCTGAAAAAGCAATGTTATTTGGCCCACACTCGATATTGCTCTTAATATATACTGAGCTCTGTATCCATGATACTCGAGGGTTTTCATATAGCTTGGAAGTCGTAAGTTTTTTTACCTCAAATGAAAAGTTTTTCAAATGAAAGAAGAGCCCAAAATGGAGAAAATTATTTACTGCCATGACATCTTCGTGTTCTCTACCTGCGTGCTGACGACTAAAGAATATCTTCCCAATTGCTTCAATGATAATGCAGTCACCAATTATAATATCAGCGTAAACTAAGGGCAGCTGAAGTTTGGAATGAGGAAACATCAGAAGAGAGTACAAATCACGATGCAAGAGAATGCTTAGAGAAGCTGTATGTATCTGCAGTGAGTGGACTTCAATGCTATCAAAGAAAAACCGGAATCTGATATATTGTACGTGTGCCATTAATTGCAACCTGGCCTATTATCTACCTATCAGTTTTTATCGAAGCTTGACAGTGTGACCACAGTCTCCAACCTGGCATAATTTTTGCCAATCTATCTATTGTGATAATGCGTGACAGAAAATGAATAGTAATAAACAGATACCTGTAAATATGCTGAAATCAGGAACGCCTGAGTTCATTTCTCCTTATCTATTTCGTTAAGAGCGTGACACGAAACATATTAATAAAAAATAAATAAATATATAAACACACAACTGTGATGCTTAGTATTAAGTAGATTTAATATGCTTTAGGACCCGTGCGTGAGAAATCACGTAATAATCGATATGTTTGCTTAATAAAGGCCGGCACAGAATCTTACCTTCTCTGACTTACTTCTTCATTTTCTTCAATGATCCTTTGTCGTGCTCTCATCCTTAGGTCCTCTTTTCTCTGACTTGCCGTTTCCACATTTTCCCGCTCACGCTTATCAACTCTCTGTAACCTTTCTGTTTCGTCTTTCTTGACAATGTGTTGCATAGACGCTTCAACTCTCTCCATTGGTAGCACGTCTTTGTTTTTGAGACTCTAGTAGTTTCGTTCTGCTTTTACGTTCCCTATCCTCCAGTCTCCTTCTTCTTAAGATGTGTGTCTTTTTCGAAATGCAAAAGTAAATTCTTCAGTAAAACGCTGCAATAAACTTCAATGCAACTACAGTCAGCTTATACGCAATGTGAGCGCACTGTAACCACGATACTGTCTTGCGGCTTCAAACTCAAATATCTGCTTTATTGCAGTGATGAAGTTTTGGCCTATGAAGCGAAAACTGCCCCGTCAGAGGAAGATAGTAAATTTGAAGAAATAACTGTCTGGTACTGGGAAAAATCACCGCATCGTGAGTGCTTCTTTGAACATCTGCAGAATTTATAAGCCGTGATCTGAGAGAAAAAGTTATAAAATCAAGCTCCAGAAGCTGCAAATTTATTGTCTTGATTTCAAGAAGTGTATCAAGCAAAAACTTCAAACAGGTAGAGGAACAAGGATTCCACTTTCGCCATCTTCTGCAACCTGATCATCGATCTTTATGAAAACGTAAATTAATTACAATATCTGTAACTTGGCCTAGTTTTCGCCTATCTATTTCTTTATGCGGACAGGACATAAATAAATAAATACTCGAAATATTTTATTATATTAAGATTTGTTCATTTACTTATTCTCATATAATGAGCCAAGTCTCCCCTCAGCCCGAATATTGCTACCATGTAACCAATTTTCATGTATCTCATAGCAACGTCAACCCCTCCACACTTTGCCTCAGCCTCTTTTCAACCCTCCACTGCCAATTTCTTAACGACGCCCCTACATGCAAGGTGTGCACGCCTTTTCTGGTACCCACTGTGGGATGTGCACTAGGAGCTTAGCGAACTCCAGCTCGTTATCGTTGGCATGCTCGTCCAGAAAAGTCTTCACAGCATGGGCAACGGTGTGAAGAAGTGAATAGCCAGTGAATCTTCACTATGCGGAGAAAGACATGAATTTATTTTCAGCTGTGAACAGTTTGTTAAGTTCACTGGGGCATCCAGTTCTAAATGAAGAAAAATCATGTCCTTCTCCCTACTGTGAAGGTTTTCTTGAGCTAACTGCTAACGCTTTTATATAACCAACAAGCTATAAATAATAGTACCCCTAAGAAATCATCTCAAAATGTTTCTTTCATACAAAGTGCTACTTATGCTTAGACACCAAAAAATATTGAAAATACACTTCACGAAGTCATAGACTATGAAGTCTTACAGGTAAACGAAAGCTGCTTCAGAATTCGACAGCATATGAAAAAAAATGAAGAGATTCCTAAATATATAACAGGTACACGCGTATTAATTTATATAAGAAATGTAGTCTATAGATTAAACTAGCCAAATAAATATCTCTTTAATGACACGCTTGAATACCCTTCTAATCTTTCGAGCGCTCACATACAAGGTTGTGAACTAAGATGAGCATTTGCTGATACGCTACAATATTATAAACTATATGTGAAATAG
>LQNS02000141.1:37706404-37728903 GCA_001587735.2 Parhyale hawaiensis | reverse complement strand
GTTTATAACAAAATGTTGGTAAATACTAACATTGAATTGGATGCATCATAAATTTAGATAGTTTTCAATACACCCGTATATCATTATACATAATATGTATATAAATTTATATAAGTATGTATACTCAGTCATTATAGTCGTACTGCTCTCGGACACTAATGTAAAGTATATAACACTTTCCTGCATATTTAAATACCTATATATATATAATATAACAAAACAGAAAAAGACAAAAAACGCATTCATAGCTGTTATTGATATAGATACAGTTCCAGTCTTAACTTTAAAGTAGATAATGTGGAGTTGAAAATACTGTAACTGAATTCTAATTTAAATTATCTGGTCGATGAAATTGTTATCTTTCAACTGAATCTTCAGTAACTGACCAGATCTTCAATTCTTTCACAACATTCGTTAGTTATTGTGAAACGCACTTCAGTGCAAATTTGAGAGTGAAAATGTGTAGTATCCTTAATCCATTTTAAGCCGTTTTAGTTTTGAAAAGCAAAATTCATTGATTTCAAAATATACGCTCTGCCTAAGGAATCTACTGCGGCCACGTGTTCTTTCTATATGAGATGATGAGATACATTCCGTATAAGATCCAGACGAATTAATGTTATTGGCATTAAAATTATAGGTTGGGATCCTTCTAGTTTCTAGAAAGAAATCTTAATGGGCTTTCACTCTGGTTTCCACAAGGTTACAAAGAATCAGTATTATCTTACGCCTGATCCACGTTACAAGCAATGCAAGACATACAGTACATACTCGTACCCTCTAATGTAAATAAGTTCAGAAATGAAATTGGGACTAGACTAAATTTATTGTCTTACGTTGCCAAAGGAAGTCCACAATATTGCGCAAGAACAGAAGCTGAGGCAAAGCTCGAGTGTTAGTTACAATGCTATTGGTTGAGCAGGATGTCAAAAGATAGCACACTACTGTCTCAGTGCCAGTTATAGCCTCTGGTCGACCATTCGTGTTGGGGTGGTTCGAAATCTTGCGGAGTACGCGGCTGCTGAAGCGCGACGATTTCCCAGCTGATGGCCGCTAATGACATCCAGACTGCTCAATTCTCCCTCACCCAGTCCCCCACTGCTGCTCAGACCTCTCGTTAGTCCTCTACTGCCGTCCGTGCCCCTCCGGCCACATAACTGGATGTGTGAGGAGGATCCCGTGCCTACGTTGACGAGCCCCTCACTGCTGCTCAGGCCTCTCGTCAGTCCAGTCGAACTGCCCCCAAACATCCCCACGCTCCCACTCAACGTTCTGCTACCGGCTAAGCCCTCGTATCCGCCGCCTGTGACACTGTTAATTCTAGTTGTGCTCCCACTCAGTATAGGCAGCCTCCCACTGCTCCCAAAAGTGCCGCCCAACTCGCCCCTCATGCCGGCTCCCCCACCGAAAGTTACCCCGACGCTACAGCGCCGGTTTGGGGCTCCTGCGCTGAAGCTATCCATCACGTCGTCGTCTTCTCCATCTTCGTCGTCTTCCTCATACTCTGCTTCGTTTTCGAAATATTCTTTTTCGCAGTCTGGACTGAGTCCCAGGCCTTCTCTGTAGCTGCGGTCGGCCTGGCATGAACCTTTTGTATCGTCGCAGCACATCATCAGCAGCTTGGAGTTGAGGGACTGACGACAGTCTGGGCACAGACGCTTCTTCTTCTTGCGGTCTCCAGAGGACATGAGGTCACGTACACACCTGGAGGAAGGTCTCGTCTTAAGCGCCGGCACTCTATGCTAGAGGGAATCATTTACACAATAGTCTCAAAGTAGTATACGACACCGACTACTATAATTTTTAGGAAATTGTAACCGTATTTGAAAGTTCCCCCTTACAGCAAGTGAGGTATCGGCTGTATATAGGACCTTGGAGTGATGTTCACAAACAATATAGAGAATGCAGATGGTTCTAGGGAATATCTACTTGAAGATAAGTCTTAAGGTCTTGGTGAGGATGGAAACTGCCGTAAAGACGGGTTCAGACTACTGTCTGTTCTTGCCCATACATGCTGCTCAGCGTAGGAATATTTTTTTGTGTACCTATAAACACAACCACTCGTCTACCAAAACGTCAGCCTTCTCGTCAGCTGGCTGCGCAAGTGTCCCTAGTGAAGCTTAGGGCTGCTTTTCGAGTTTGGAGTGAATTAGAAATAAAAAGACTGTACTCGTTGCTGCGGTGAATTAGGACACAGCAACCCATTTGTACGATGATGGGAAGCAAGTATGAGGACCAAACGACTGTCGTGTGAACCTACACTAGTCTTGGTGAAGTACATGTAATGGGTCGGTGCCCATGATGCCAGGTGGATGGGCAACTTTCCAGTATTAGAAGAGCTAGATTTTGCAAGAGGGGCTCTATCTTCCAACGCAGTCATTGGGTGGGTTCCTCTCTTTAGTTAAACTGAGCATTCAAGGATTAATTTGTCCGCAACTTCAAACAGAAGCGCTGGCACCGACCCATCGAATAAAGATTCAGACGTTAAATCATAATCGATTGCCATTGAGACTTCTAAATGCTCAATCTTGCTCCAAAAAATTGAGCTTCTAAACAGCCTATAGTAAATGAGTTATTTCTAACACTTACAACACCATTGAAAAGGACGTAAACAAACTCCTGTCTAAAATTCCGAACAAATCAAGCCTCCAGGCTATTGCAGACCATTCGAGGGCACCATTACAGTAGCTAGCGTACTTAGTTTGTACTCATCGTCCACGTGACAGAGAACGATTAGATAGACGGCATTCCATTAGTGCATTATATTTCAAAGTCAAATTCACAGGTCATTCATGTCAACCGCTCGTACGAAAGCGTTACTGTGCCCTAGAAAAAGCAGAAAATTGCGCTGCTTCCTCAGTTTTAGTTCACACCAAACGTGAAGAGATTTCTGAAACTTGCCTAGTGACACTTGTCGAGGAAAGTGATTTGACGGCTAATATTTCAATAACTTTTTGTGGCGTACACAAAGTTGTGCCGACAACGACGCTACAAAACATTCGGAGTGGATGAGTGAACGCATCGATATGAATGACGTGTGAACTCGGCTTTAGAGATCCGTTTTCGTACAGCCAAAGTGTACGCTACCATTCATGCTCTCAATAGAAAAATCTAAAATTTCTTCTCTCGATTCCCTTTTCTCTGGCCAACTGTATTTTACAAACAGTACTTCAAACTCCCAAGAAACCTATTCTGCTTTAACTCTGTGTAGCCTACGTTTCTCTTATCATCTCATTCACAATGTGTAGGCATTGTGCCAGTNAATTCTAGTTGTGCTCCCACTCAGTATAGGCAGCCTCCCACTGCTCCCAAAAGTGCCGCCCAACTCGCCCCTCATGCCGGCTCCCCCACCGAAAGTTACCCCGACGCTACAGCGCCGGTTTGGGGCTCCTGCGCTGAAGCTATCCAACACGTCGTCGTCTTCTCCATCTTCGTCGTCTTCCTCGTACTCTGCTTCATTTTCGAAGTATTCTTTTTCGCAGTCTGGACTTAGTCCCAGGCCTTCTCTGTAGCTGCGGTCGGCCTGGCATGAACCTTTGGTATCGTCGCAGCACATCATCAGCAGCTTGGAGTTGAGTGACTGACGGCAGTCTGGGCACAGACGCTTCTTCTTCTTGCGGTCTCCAGAGGACATAAGGTCGCGCACACACCTGGAGGAAGGTCTCGTCTTAAGCTCCGGCACTCTATGCTAGAGGGAATCATTTACACAATAGTCGCAAAATAGTATGACACCGACTACTATAATTTTTAGGAAATTGTAACCGCATTTGAAAGTTCCCCCTTACAGCAAGTGAGGTATCGGCTGTGTATAGGACCTTGGAGTGATGTTCTCAAACAATATAGAGAATGCAGATGGTTCTAGAGAATATCTACTTGAAGATAAGCCTTAAGGTCTTGGTGAGGATGGAAACTGCCGTAAAGACGGGTTCAGACTACTGTCTGTTCTTGCCCATACATGCTGCTCAGCGTAAGAATATTTTTGTGTGTCCCTGTAAACACAACCGCTCGTCTACCTAAAGATTTACTAAAATGTCAATCGTCTCGTCAGCTGGCTTTGCAAATGTTAGTAGTGGAGCTTAGGGCAGCTTTTCAAGTTTGGAGTAAATTAGAACTAAAAAGGCTGTACACTTTGCTGCTGTGAAATTGGACACAGCAACCCATTGGGACGATGATGAGTAGTAAGTATGAGGACCAAACGACTGTCTTGTGAACCTACACTAGTCTTGGTGAAGTACATGTAATTATTTTGGCTAGTCTGTGCCCATGATGCCAGGTGGATGGGCAACTTTCCAGTATTAGAAGAGTTGGATTTTGCAAGAGTGGCTGTATCTTCCAACGCAGTCATTGGGCGCTTTCCTCTCTTTCGTTTAAACTAAGCATTCAATAATTAATTTGTCCGCAGCTTCAAACAGAAGCGCTGGCATCGACCCATCAAATAAAGATTCAGACGTTAAATCATAATCGATTGCCCTTGAGACTTCTAAATGCTCAATGTTGCTACAAAAAATTGAGCTTCTAAACAGCCTACAGTGAATGAGTTGTTTCTAGCACTTGCAACACCATTGAAAAGGACGGAACCAAAACTCCTGTCTAAAATTCCGAACAAATCATGGGCGTTTGAATGGGCGTTTGAATTTATTTGATGACATTCCATCTATTCGGTTAGCAAAACAATTGTTTTGGATTAACTATGTCGATTATAAAAAAGCCACTACTTTGAGAGATTGACTAAAAGATAGCACGAGTGATTTCGAAAGGAAGACATAACCCATAGCCCCTTACATAACATGCGCCCGTCCTCACTTGGCGTGGAAGATATGAGAGCAGGGGAGGGCGTCGAGGCTGTTGCTGGGCACGTCCCCGTATCTCAGGTGACACACCCCGCACTGGAGCCCCATCTCGTCACTGAGACACTCCGCCAGGCGCTTCTGCAGGCTCTCCTGCTCTTTGTCGTCCAGGATGTGGTAAAGCTCGGCCAGCCGTTGGTGTGCCGACCGCATCAGAAGCTGAAAAGCAGCACTGCCTTAAGTAAAAAATGACACTTTTAACTGTGGTTCTCTCTTTTTTAGTGAACTTTAGATTTCCTAGTAATCGCCCTATTAGTGAAATTCGCCCTAAGTACTGTAAGTCGTGTTCAATTTACTGAAGTATTTAAATTAGAGTAGACAGTTGGCTATAGAAGGAATAATAGACCCATTCCCAAAGGGAAACTGAAACGTACGCTCCAACCCTCTATGAGCTGTGGATGTTGTGTTAGAATAAATTGCTGCTGATTCAGCTGCGTTTTATACAAGAAAAGATCATTAATTTTTTTTAGAGAACAATGTTGCTCTTTAGGACAAGAACTGGAGAACCGACCACACCAGGATCTGAAATCGTCATCACACTGAAATCATGTTCATTTTATTTGAGGTATCAATAGTGGCTCAGATTTAACGTACACAACGCGCTATTTGGTCATCCTCTTCAGGCAACACTGCCATCCATAAGCACAAACCTGAGGCTTCTTGCTACCACAACCGAATTATGTGATCGCATCCTGACGATCGCTAACCGTAACTTGAAATGATTTCGATGTGAGCAGTTCTTTATCGTTGTTAGGACTTCTACCTTCATCGAGGCTGAGTAGCCAGAGCAGCTATACCACGCGCGGGAGGCACGGGTTCGAAACTCTTACAGCCGACGTTCTGGATCGCGTCTATGTGTGTATAGTGAAACTCACCTTACAGCCGATCCCCTGGGCCACGTCGATGACCTTGTTGTTGATCTCAATAGGCTTACAGTCGCACACTTTGCTCTGGCTCCTCATGAGCCCGAGGGTCTTAGCAACACCGTTGAGAGCCACCAGCTGGCCGTACTTGTCCTCCAGGTGCATGAACAGCTTCAGGCTGGCCTGGTACCTCTTGTACGACCGCTGCAATAGATAAAAGATATCATTTTCTGCAGGGATTGAAATTATTCCCACAGAGTAGCATGCATTAGGAAGAAACTCAGTTTTCAAGAGATACGGGCGAACCTCTCAAAGTCTGATACCCCACTAACCATGGAGGTTTAATACCAGGAAGGAGCCGGCAGCAACGGTAATGGCACTCAACGCTCCAGCAAGGCTGAAACCTGGCCGCACATGTGTACCGCAGTCAGTGTACCCGTGTACAGGCGGCAATCAACGCAGACGCAATTCATGTATGCGGCGATAGGCTGGGGCCAGTGATTGGTGGGAACGCGCTGGCGGAGGAGTATCCGGAGCTGGATAGAGGAGCCATGGAAGAAAATAAAGTTCGCTTCACAGGGGGGCCGAATAATACTATGCCCCCCCTCCTCCTATCCTCCTAGTAAACTCTATAGGCACTAATGGATGTCGGATATACCAGGCATGTGTGAATCCTCATCTTAGGTACAGGTGAATCCGCCTGAACTGTACCCCCAAACTGGTAAGGCCGCGTGCACAGGCTCGTCCGGCAAATAAATGACCGTTGGATTAGAAGAGTGCACGGCTGCCGTCAGTCAAAGATGATTAGGGCTACACCGCATGTAGTAAATCGGTAGTAACATGAATACCTACAAGATGGAACACAGTTCCGTCGATTAGCATGTCCGGAATGAGAATTTAAACTGTGGGATGTCAACAATTGCCCCCATGCAGTTCCCCCGCGATCGAACTACCTACGCGCTGCAATTGTTACAGATCGGCGTTACAGCAAAAATGAGGCCGTAGAGGCAACAGTGTGGCGATCTGCTTGTGTGTCTGCACCCCACGCGCGATGTTTGGGCCGGGACGGGGAGGGGGGAGTAGAGAGAGGCTCACTGCCTGCCACAATTCTGTCCGTGAGGCAGTGCTATGATGCGGGCTGTGCGTTGTAGTAAGAACGTTGTTTTTCCCAACATTTATTTTCATTATTTGAAACCCCTGTACACGTACAGACACATGTTTGCTCTGCAGCACATCAGCGAAGACTAAGAGCCTCTTCCCCCGTTGGTGTATTGCCAGTGAGATTTAAGTGTGAATTAATATACATCATGTACGCATACATGCAAGCAGTACGAGCGTTGTAGCACCTCATCTATCCACAGACCAAGCAGAAACTGAAAGTTCTAGGGATACATTCATTTTTATGGACAAAGACGCAGTAAACATAATTTACTTCCGAGAGGAGAGGCTTTAGGCCTTCGCTTAAGCCTGAGAAATTGCTGTCTTAAAACCGGTTTCGGGCGCTGAGGGCAAAACCGGTTCCGGGCGCTGAGGGCAAAACCGGTTCCGGGCGCTGAGGGCAAAGCCGGTTCCGGGCGCTGAGGGCAAAACCGGTTCCGGGCGCTGAGGGCAAAACCTGTTCCGAGCGCCGAGCTCAGCTACCTGCTTTGCCGTGCGATGCACACCATTTTTTCAGCAGACGAAGCACGGTAAGCCGTGCAGATTTGGGGCAACACTTTTTCGAGTGAAGAGTTAGTGCGAGCTCTCTGCAGATCTTGGTGTGCTGACTGGGCAGTCGTGTGTGCATGCACGGCGCCATGGCGGAACTGCCTTCCTCAGAGATGAGGGGGGTGGGGGTTTCGGGTCATTTGTTCCTTCCGTCAAATTGGCGCCATAGTTCTTGGTGACCCGAGGTCGACTACAACTACACTTACTCATCTGGGGCCAATGGGCCTATACCCGCAGCACAAATCAGTGCATGTGGGTTTCCCAGGTGAGGGTGTGGTCTAAGTTTACTTTACCTTTTACCTATGCATATGCTTTGTCTATTGTTCAATAATCAAAGCACATGGAAGACATGGAAGGGTATAACTTCATGGTGCAGCAAAGTGTCTGTATGTCAGCAATAAATAGCTTTACTTTATGGTCAGTAGGGGACACGGTAATGCTCAGTATTTTAGTATCATTATTTACTTATTCATCTTGTTACCACCCAATCGGATATTTATAGGCGTTCATCGGAAATTTATAGGCATTTATCGGCTTCCTACGAGTAAATAGTGAAAGGTATCCGATAACATCGGATAAATGTCCATGGGCTTCTTTAAGAAACAAAAGAGCGTCGCAGGGCCGGGACAAAACAATAAAATGATAGGACAAGGGCCGCGCCCAGCTACAACAGGAACGCACCTGGACATCTCTGCAGGTTCGGTGTAGATCTGCCAGCAGCACCAGGCAGCGAGCGTGTGTGTTGCGGTCCCCTGCTGCCATTGCAAGCTTCAGGGCGTCCTGTCAGAGAGAAGGGGCAGCACCGTAGGAAAAAAGAAAGTACGTTCAAACCAATCTTTCTAATTCAGTAATCATCGATGTGACGTTACGGGCAGTGACGTCATCATGAACCAATAGCTACGCTTGGGTTGATCACGAGCATGGAGTGTCCTCGGATCAAGGCCACCGCTGGCCGATTTGGGAAATGACGTCACGAGCAATGACCCCGTTATGAACCAATAGCAGCGTTCTGATTGATCACGTGATCGAATAACATGGAATGGCATCCAATCGAGGCCTCTCCTCGCAATATACCAAACTGAATGTCAAGAGCATGGTGCATAAGAAGCTCTTCTATTGGTTGGCTAAGCATGTAGCTAACACTAATTTCTGGCTAGAAATTAAATAACTACGTTCTTCAGTTATACTTCTGTGAAGGGTGAACAGCATGGACTGCTGGCGAAATTATCTCTTGCTTCTGTCACTGCCAATAGGTTTTCTTTATTTTTAGTACGCAACCCTTCGAAGTAATCCGGGGACGTCATTGACCTTTTTAAATTCACACATGTCATCCCTAAAAAGTTTAGAAGCGGCAAATTTTTTCAAGCTGATGGATTGACGTACATAAGCAGTGCATCAACGATGCTGTAGAAGCGAAAATAAATTTCTGTGTACTCTCTATCTTTGATACAATGTCGAAGTTCATATTTACATTAGCATGTGCATACACTCTCGCGCATGAATCGAGAGCTCGAGTACTGTACTGCTTTGAAAATAAGTTTTATTGCAACTGTTGCTTTATAAGTCTCTACAATAACTCTTCTTTCCTAAAATAAAATAGCCTTTTCCACGATAATTTTCCTAGGAATTGTAATTTCGATTGCATGTACAAGAGGCATGTTTGATGCATCCAATTTCAGTCAAGATGGTCTGATTTGATGCACTTTAACTAGCTGGAGCTTCAAAATTGAGAGCCTTAGTATTGAAATTGAGATTCAAGCATGAACCGTTAACTACACAATTGAGCTTAAGGTAGTTCAAAAGTGATCTATTAGTTGAGAACTGCTAAAACTCGAACCAAAACTGATGAATCGAACGCCCAAGAATGAAGTTTTGGTGTGGCCAACCAGAGTAACCACTGCCAAAAATAACCAGGTATGTGTAGTGTGGCCCAGACCAGCTAATATCCTGGGGCTACAAACTTGCGTAAACAAGACCGTGTCATTCCACACCAGATTATTCCATCACAATATGATAACAAGGCAGACTGCATAGTTAACTGACAACATTCCTTAGCTCATACTACTTGAATAGTTACCTGACAACATTCTTTAGCCTCATACGACCTGCCTAGTTACTTGACAACATTCCTTAGCCTTATACAACCTGCCTATAGTTACCTGACAACATTCATTAGCCTAATACGACCTGCCTAGTTACTTGACAACATTCCTTAGCCTTATACAACCTGCCTATAGTTACCTGACAACATTCATTAGCCTAATACGACCTGCCTAGTTACTTGACAATATTCCTTAGCCTCGTGGGACCTGCCTAGTTACTTGACAACATTCCTTAGCCTCATACGACCTGCCTAGTTACTTGACAATATTCCTTAGCCTCGTGGGACCTGCCTAGTTAACTGATAACATTCCTTAGCCTTATACAACCTGCCTATAGTTACCTGACAACATTCATTAGCCTAATACGACCTGCCTAGTGACTTGACAACATTCCTTAGCCTTATACAACCTGCCTATAGTTACCTGACAACATTCATTAGCCTTATACAACCTGCCTATAGTTACTTGACAACATTCCTTAGCCTTATACAACCTGCCTATAGTTACTTGACAACATTCCTTAGCCTTATACAACCTGCCTATAGTTACTTGACAACATTCCTTAGCCTTATACAACCTGCCTATAGTTACCTGACAACATTCATTAGCCTAATACGACCTGCCTAGTTACTTGACAACATTCCTTAGCCTCGTGGGACCTGCCTAGTTAACTGATAATATTCCTTAGCCTCATGTGACCTGCCTAGTTACTTGACAACATTCCTTAGCCTCGTGGGACCTGCCTAGTTAACTGACAATATTCCTTAGCCTCATGCGACCTGCCTAGTTACTTGACAACATTCCTTAGCCTCGTGGGACCTGCCTAGTTAACTGATAACATTCCTTAGCCTCGTGCGACCTGCCTAGTTACTTGACAACATTCCTAGCCTCGTGGGACCTGCCTAGTTAACTGACAACATTCCTTAGCCTCATACGATCTGCCTAGTTACTTGACAATATTCCTTAGCCTCGTGGGACCTGCCTAGTTACTTGACAACATTCCTTAGCCTCATACGACCTGCCTAGTTACTTGACAACATTCCTTAGCCTCATACGACCTGCCTAGTTAACTGACAACATTCCTTAGCCTCATACGATCTGCCTAGTTACTTGACAACATTCCTTAGCCTCGTGGGACCTGCCTAGTTAACTGACAACATTCCTTAGCCTCATACGATCTGCCTAGTTACTTGACAACATTCCTTAGCCTTTTCTGACCTGCTTAGTTACCTAACGACATTCCTTCGTGTCTTGCGACCAGCCTAGTTACCTGGTAACTCTCTCTTACCAGTGGCGACCTACCTATGGTTTCCTGACGACACTCCTTAGCCCTATACGTCCTACTTAGTTACCTGGCAACACTCCTTGGCCTCATGCAGCCTGCCTAGTTTCCTAAGTGGTGTCACTAGGCACAGCAGACTTAGCCGCTGGTACTTGGAGGACAGCTCGGTGATGGGGAAACTCTTGCTGAGCTCGAAGGCCTTCGCGCTGAAGGACACGGCCTTCTCGTAGTCTTGCAGCAGGCAGAAGACCGTCGCCAGGCCGCAGTACACCTGTACATGAGCTCAGTCTTAGCTACACAATATGTCTCAAGTTATAACTTTGGCTGCCCCATCAGCAGATTTACGGCCAGAGCATCTGGGGCGGCTCACAAATTTATTTGGGTTAATATGGCGTCGTTGAATCGCCCGATACGATCGATATAATCCCATCTACTTTTGCTGGCCTCAACTTCAACCGTGAGTGTCTAACTCTATGTTGGTAATCAAGTTTCATCAGGCGATAAACGCAAACAATTAGCGTTTGAGACGCTTCCTCTTCGTCAGGAAGGAAATAGAAGACTTTTCAAGAGTAATCGAAGTGTGGTTAGAGCTTGAAGATCGATTAAAAATAAAGACAGAGAGGATTGAAGTTCTAGATACGGCAAAGCAAATTAGATTAGATTGTCTCGATCGAAGCAGGCTAATCGGGGACGCCCAAAAGTGCAATGAAAAAGAGCATTTGCGGATTGTTCAATTCATGCGTTAAAGCCGAACAAAGCGAAACTCACTTGTCCGTAACCTTAGATAGGTGCGTTGGTCTCGCCCAATGGAAACGAATTTTAGGCGTCAATCATGCATCACTTGCCCCTGAGACGGCTGAAAATCCAGTCTTGCTGGTGCATAATATGGAGTTTTGAGCCGTTCCTAGCGTATTTGGGTTGCTTATAGCACATGCAACACGATTCAAAATGGCGAAAACAACGCGCTTATCAGAGCATTCGGACAAGTGGGGTTAGCTTGGAACCCATCAGACGACCTCTGAGTACCTCAGCACATGCTTCCGTAGATTACGATTATGACATAAGGTAAGCACTTAGAAAGAAAACTTCTATAAAAAATCAAGGAAAAGAATTGTTTATCACACTGTGACAAAAAAAGCCTCTTAAACCTATAAATGGACGTCAAAGTTTCACAGAAACTCTCTGAACTTGGTCTGTAAGAACCAGAATCTATATCTAGTAATGACCTCTGGTCAACACTCAAAAGAGCACCGAGTCCTTACTGATTATTTTGTTAATAACTTGAGTGCCGCCGCCGTCAAAATGACAGCGTAGAATTTGTGATGGTCCGTCTTCATTTATTTTAATTTTATCTATTACTCTGGGGCTGAGCAGCATCAAGCTTTCATTCAGCTATACGCTGAAAAGCCATGTCTTTTTTTTCGGCCTAATGAATACTGTCTCCAAATAAATACTGAGCTCTGTATCCAGGATACTGATGCTGTCATAGAGCACGGAAGATTTTCCTCAAGTGAAATGTTGCTCTGTTGAAAAAAAGAACCTAAATTGGAGAAAATTATATGCAGCCAAGAAAGTCTCATGTTCTTTTCCCGCCTTCTGACCCCTGAAGAATATCTTGCCACACTTGCTTCCATTGTTTCGACTATTATGCAACCAATAGAGCATCAGTGCAAACTCAGGGCAGCTGAAGTTTGGATGAAGGAAAACTAAGGAGATAGCACGAATACGATGCAAAAGAGTACTTATGGCTGTGACACAAGCTAGACAAAACCTGAGGAAACTCTCGCAAATGAGCAATTTTTTTTTTTTGCGCAAAAAAGCGCCTCTCTATTCACACGTGAGGATGGCCGTTGGTCAAATAAGTTCGAGCTCCGTTCAACCAAACGACCTTGTCATGGCTTCGGACTGATAAACCATGATAAAAATACTTCTGACAAGCAAAATAGTATAATGAATGCTATCCAATGCATTCAAAAGTAGTGCTAAGTACAATTATATGATGGAATATCTTGAAAATAACAAACCATTGCTGCTCCGAAAGCGGACAGAACGCGCTACCCTCCGATAGATGTCTCTGGTGGCCAGAAAGTAAAGAGTGTAATCTAAACGCAATACGATACAAATAAATAACACTGAATAAAAGATGAAGACTATGCGCTGAAAATGTTAACCGCTATCTATGGCGGTAGCCTCGGCAGTAGCTCTTTGTTTCCTGCTGGTGGCGGTTTGCTTACAGAATTCCGCGCGTTTGACCAGTGAATCGAGCGCAAATGTGCTGCATGTTTCATACCAGAATTTTGCTCAAAAGCGAGAGTGTGCAGGTTTTTCGATTTCCATTTTGCTCGCAAAACTCGGATACTCGTTCTTTGGGATAGCGTGTGGCATCGGCATTAAAGAAGCTGTATGTATTGCGTTGAGTGAACGTCAACATTGAAAAAAAAATACTGCATTGAGACATGCGTTTGCCGTCGTCTGCAACCTGGCCTATTTTCTACGGATCAGTTTTTCAATGAAGCGAACAAAATGTGCTTCGATAGATGGAAAAAGCAATAAAAATCAGATTCATTAACCGCGCTAAGAAAACCTGTCTATAAAATCTGCAGCCCGGCTTATTTTTTGCCTATCTATTTCGTTAAGAGCGTGACACGAAAGATGCCTTCATATAAAAATATAAACAAAAATATACGACGGTGTTTATTATATACCAGTGGCCCGTGCCATCATTATAAATGACGGCAAAAAATTAACACTTCACCAAAACCCCCACCGTCTTTTGGGCTTCCTCATTTTTCCCCTATCTAATACTGAAGAAAAAGATTCCAAGGTACCCAACTTTTTTTTTTGGCCTTTTGAAATCTGAATTTTCTCCTATCTTATTAGTTCTATTTTTCCCCTATCTAATACTGAAGAAAAAGATTCCAAGGTACCCAACTTTTTTTCGCCTTTTAGAATTTGAATTTTCTCCTATCTTATTCCCATAGAGCGTGACAGGAAAGATATCAATATAGTTATAAATAAATAAATAAATAAAAACACGACGTAAATTATTAAATAGAACTGATTTTGTTTCCTTATATACAAATGAGCATTTTGTGTTTGTTGCCCTTAAGTTGCCGTTACTAACTCATCTTCTTACAGTTGACCTGGAGTGGAAGCCTTTTAGTCTTCGTAAATAGGCTATAGAAGCTCATGTATCCTTGGCCGTAACTCACTATAGCCCTTTTATGCCTTAAAATTAGCTCATAGAAGGAAGTAGTAGGGGTGAGAAGTGACTTGGAGGGAGTAAGGGAAGCTTGGAGGGACTTGGATCGACTAGGGGTGGACTAGAATGGATTGGGAGGGACTTGTGAGGCTGGAAGAAACTGAAAAGGACTTGGAGAGACAGGGAATGGATTGGGAGGGGCTAGTGAGGCTGGAAGAAACTGAAAAGGACTTGGAGAGACAGGGAATGGATTGGGAGGGACTTGTGAGGCTGGAAGAAACTGAAAAGGACTTGGAGAGACAGGGAATGGATTGGGGGGACTTGTGAGGCTGGAAGAAACTGAAAAGGACTTGGAGAGACAGGGAATGGATTGGGGGGATTTGTGAGGCTGGAAGAAACTGAAAGGGATTTGGAGGGACTTGTGGGGCTGGAAGAAACTGAGAGAGACTGAAAGGGATTTGGAGGAACTGGGAATGCACCGCGAGGATTGGGAAGAACTGGGAGGGACTAAATGGGACTTAGAGGAACTGACCTGAAGTTCCAGTGAAGGTTCCCGAATCGCTCTGGCCACCTTGAGCGCCAATTCGTAGTGTTCCAGGGCCTTGCTGAAGGTGCTGCAGTAGGTGTATATGGAACCTGGAACATGGCTTGCTCTGAGTCCAGGATTACTTTAAGCATGGTACACTAGGCAGATAAAGAACCGTTCCCAGAGGTCATACAATTCCCTCTGGAATTCTGCCTTCGCAAGCCATTACCGAAACCACAAGCATCAATTGAGGTTTGAATAGCTGTTCAATATACCGCCGTTGCATCACTTCCTAGTTTGCCTCTAATTACCCAATAAATATTTCATTTTCATTGGAGTTGTGCTAACTCTAACGTGACCAAACTTTAACGATTCTCGTGGAAGATAAGGATTTGTATGTTTGCTTGCTTGCTTGTTTTTCGCACCTGAAAAGTTATCTCAAGGGTATTTTTTTATAACTTTTCTCAACTCAACTAATTTAAAACATAAAAAAACTAGTAACAGCATTTTATGACTAACTAGAGCACTCTGGGAGCACATACTTCCGGCAAGCAAGGCAACGGTAATGAAAAATTCAGATTGACGCTGAAACCATGATTTTCTTTGTATCAACTCCAAAATCTAATCATTTGTAATTTTTAATAATATTAGCAGTTTGTCTTCAATTTTTTTGAAGATCCATTCATAACTTTTTGAGTTATGCTGCTAAAAAACATGACAAACATGAGTCAAACACACAAACGAACTTACCGATCCGCTTCAAAATTGAATCATTTATGTCTGTTAATATTACTAACAACTCCTATAAATTTCATTAAGATCCGTTCATTGTTTTCTGAGTTATTGTGCTAACCAGCATAAATTTGAAAATAGTGACAAACGAACCAACGGATCAATACAAAAATTTGATCATTTACTCTTCGTGATAAACTTAATAATTCGTGTGAATTGTATAAAAATCCGTCAATAATTTTTTGAGTTACGGCATTGAGAAAAAGGAGGCACACAAACAAACCAACAAACGGATGGATAGATCTTCAGCAAAAATTAATCATCTGTTTCTCCAAATATACCTAACAATCCCTGTAAATTTCGTCAAAATCGATTCATAACTTATTGAGTATCTTGATGACAGACAGAATAACACTCAACAGACGGATAGACAAACCCCACGAAAACATAACCTCCTTCGTGGAGGTAACTGTTACGTAAGTCTAAATCAATTGCGGTTGTGACACAAGAAACTGTTGCCAGTATCGTCTATAAAGTGCGGTAAATGTAAGATAAGCCGGTCTATATTTGGAAAGATATAAGCAGCGTTTTCAACACTATAGCTGCCTCAAATGAACATTTGTCTACTATGTATTTACGTATCTCCCATATCCTGTTATGCTTGAAAGATGTTAAACTTATTTACTGAATACAAAATGCATAATAACATGAGAAAGATTTTTGATATTTCTGTCTTATTTTTGGTATTTCGAAGATGTTCTAATTTCGAATGTGTCTAAAATCACTTCTTCCTATTTCGTAAATCGGGTTTTTAGCAGGTAGCTGCAAAATTACATAACTTATATTGTTTCATCTTGTCTTTAATTACCGGTAGGACACTAACTAGCCATTGGTGTAAATCTGCAGGTCTATTGCCAAGTTTCTCCCCATGTTTGCCTTAAGAAAGAAAAAAAAACCTCAAGGTTCTGCGCTCTCTGCATTTCGAAACGGCATCAAGATGAAAGAACAAATGTATTATACATTTTTATTTTAGGTATTTCACGCACAGCCAAATCACTCGTACGTATACGACCAAAGTCGTTTCCTTCGTATTCGGTGGTTGGGTGCGCAAGTACTATATTTTGAGAGTATACATAAGTAACAATGTACTATATTTTGTACTATATTTTGAGAGTATGCATAAGTAACAATGCCGTTTGGGTTCTTGCGTATATTAAAAACGATGAGTTGAGTATAAATAACGACCCAAAATCATTCCAAATGAACCTGAAATTCCTCTAATCTTAAAACAAATATATTTATATTCGTTCGAACAGCCCGCTACTATTGTTCAGACCGGTAGAAAAGTTGCGCATGCAGCACTACTCGACCTTCTACTTCAATGGTAAGAGAGGCACTGAGCCACATACAGACTACATGCGATAACACACAATAGTGACCCGTACTATTCACTATATTACTAGTTTTCCTCGCAACAGGCTGAAACGGACACCATACGTACCTAGGGTTAGATGCACATTGCCCGTTGTCCTGTTCTGCTCAGCAATATTGCAGAGGGAATGTCTGCAATATGACACTGCTTTCTCGCAGTTACCCATACGTTCATTGCCTCGTGCTAGGGTGAGGTAGGCTTCAGATCGAAGCCCTGCAGACTCCAATTCGTTAGCAATGTCTAGTTGCTGGAAGCCTAGGTCCAGCATCTCCCTGTAGGGCACAGGGCGGGGTAATACACTGTATGTGAGAATGTATGAGCAAATTATACAATATCTATTGCTGGAATCCAGGTATAATAGTCAGATAGTGGTGGTAAACTCCGTAGAGTTTTCTTTTATTTTTTTTCTTTTCGTGTTTCTGACTCACTGAAAAGTTAAGTTTCGAATCCGTAGAGTTTGATCGGGAGTCCATAAAATTCGTTCCGGGAATTCCAGGTGTTACCAGTCTATTGTTAACTTCTGTACTGTAATTCGCTTTGGAACTTAAGGAAGAAATCCATCGTACGCTTCACCCTTGCTTATAACAACGCATTTCGTGGGCTAGTGAATGTACCACGGTCAACTAGCGCGAGTTCAATAAATATATTTACTAAAAAATACAGTGCCCTGACTGCCTCAAAGTCTGCACTAGGAAATGAACCTCATGCCTGCTAATTAGGATAGAAAAATTAGCAACTGATTATTCAGAGTCGTCCGAAACGGCTCGGGCTACATACTATCTAACATGAATTAGCTACGGTCGATGGCAGCGCATACTGTTGCCTAGATAAGCCAAGCAATAGGGTGTAATGACATCTAGAACATAGGACTAGTATGATATTTTTTTGTCCGTGACCTATTAGCTACAATCATTTGTGTTCCAAGTAATGTGTCTATGAATAAAGCTTATTATTTTTAGTTCAGAGTTCACAGGGTATGATTAGTACAAATAAGACTCGGTAGAGTTTATGTCGTTGTAGTTGACTAGCAAGTAGCGGTGTTAAAATTTCATGAAGCTGTTTTTTCTACTAGCATCTGAAAAGATAAGCTAAGTGAGTTTGTACTCATAAGCTGGGACTTGAAGTCTCACCTGTACCGGCCCCAGTCGTAGTGCGCCGTGGCCAGGTAACCCAAGGTAATGAAACGGTCGGACGCTTTACCGATGCGCAGCAACGCCTGCTTCCACTTCTTGACCGCAGCCACGTGCTTCTGCTGGTTGTACAGTCGAACGCCCTGTTCCACCTGCGGGTGAAGGCGAGGGATTCGTGGAAATGAAATCAGAACTGAGCAATGGACTGACTGTTCGACCTATTTCCACAAAAGAGAAAAGTCCTATGTTCGGTTGCTATGTTTCAGCTAGGCTTCTACTGGCCACTGTTATTCTGACAGGTTTCCTCTGAGCCTCTGACATTCATTGTCACAGAGCCAGCGTCGCAAGGTGCTCACTGAGCTACTTAAGGAGGTTTAATACAGTAGAAAGTGGGAATATAACCACATTTTCCTGTACTGGCCAGGGATTTTTTTTTTCAATGGCTGCTCACTTCTCACCAATCACAGGCTCCCAGGCATCCCTTTCCCCAATCACAGGCATCCAGCTTTTGGTATAACCAATCACAAGTCAGCCAGGCTTCAACCTTGCTGAAACGTTCCGATCTCCACAGCCGCTGCTACCTCCTTCAATAAAAGCTTCTTAGAGCCGGCCCCGCTAGGTGCCCTTTGCTACTTCAGCAATTTCGAGCGCACTGTAGACTGGATACTGCAGTCCTTATTCGGTAAAACCTCAGCACCAAGGCAAGTAGCCTGAAGCCAAGGAGCTTCTATAGAGACGAGGGAGCCAGCAGCCTAGTTCGTGAAGCTCAAGAGTCGCTTATGGCTGTCAGCCAGTCGCGTATGCACCAATCGCATATCATTAAATCGGTTTGTCTGCTGCTCCCCCGTGAAAGTCACTAATCCCCGTCACTTCCACCAATGAGATTCATGAACGCGTCTCACAGCTGGTTGACTCGCTTGCAAATCTGTGAATGGGCTACAGGGCTTTCTCCTCCTGCATAGAAGCTCTTTGCCTAAAGCAGAGTTACACGGCACCAATATCCACACGTTCAACCCGGTAAAGGAACACTATCTGTGCGTCAACTTTTTCTGTCTATGTCTACACGCAGAAACGTCTCTCCTCCAAATGAATGACGCCCTGTGTTCAGTTAATGACATTCTATCTTTACATGTTTATTACTATTTTGCATTTCTTTGAAGTCACGTTCGTATCCCATAATCTTATAACCAAATTTCAAGTGGACAGGCGTATTTCTAGAATTTATAGCCTGATAAACCTACAGAAGTGTAATCAACGTACAGATATCAACTGGTTTATCAAAACAAACATGGCGTCTGTGTTTTTATAACATTTTCGGGTTTTCTAGTGTTATACGGGATTATAGTGATTCTGATTACTAAAGTGACAACGAAAAACTGTATGTATCGATTTGTTCATGCTCTGTGAACGCCACAGAGGATAAATTCAACAGCATTTATAGGTTTTGTACACTGAATTTGAATTATACAGCGCGTTGAGAAAACGGACGTGCTTTATCCTTCAGTCTCGCTTGTTTGCCGCACCCACTTCCACCAAGTGAACGCACCGCGTTCACCAGCGTTGAGAAGCATCACGTGTGAACTCGCCTTAATATGTCGCATCCCTTGTCTTGAGCCGCTCACGGTGCTAAGAAGGATACACTAAACGGTCGCTTAACCTTTTTTGTGCTCAAAGAGTCGCAATTTTTACGTTTTTGAGACTTTTTAATTTGGCGCCGAGCAGAGACCTCTCTCGCCGCACTGTCTTTCCACAAGTCATGTTCGCAAACTGTACAGGGTTTTGAAAAAAAAAAGTTCTGTTACACTTCATTTTACACGATTGTGGTCAGTTTTAAATAGTAAATATAATTATTCGTGACACAAACTTACAAATTATCCTTTTTAGGCAGTTTTCAGTAGCAATAAATAGTGGCGAGGTGCAAGTGAGCTTCAATGGAAACAAATACTGTAGAATTGAGACATCTGCTCTCCTCCACGCGGGGCCACAACGGGCCCATCACCATACGGCTGAACGTCAGACGGATAACCGACTACAAAGTCGTTGATAGAGAGAGGAAGGTGATGACCTCAAGGTTCGACCTCGTTTTTGTTCACTGTGTGTCTACAGCCGAGCAACTCGCCTCCATAATGCTGGGGCCTCGATGTCCGACTTGCCGCAGCCCCCGCAGATGGAGAGCAGATATTTCGATTCTTTTTACTTCCATTGAGGCACACGCGCACCTCACCTCATTTATTCTGAGTGAAAATTACCTAAAAAAGACAAATTTGAAGTTAGCGTCCTAGATATTTAAATTAAGTATTTAAAACTGACCACAAACATGTGACATGAAGTGTAACAGCACTTTTGCAAAACCCGGTATGGCTGATCATCGCTTCAGCCCGGCTGTAGCCACAGGGTTAATGTTTCTAGGCAATATTTTCTATGTTGTATGGTAAACTTGAAGGTATTTTCCTCCGCCAGAACGTACAGCAGGCACTGTACGCTCTACAGGTGCGCAGTTCAGTAGAAGTTCCCTCCAAATCACTGCGAATTAAGAGTGATTAAATCGAATAATAAGCTGGAGTTGGGAGCGGCGTTAATTGGAAACATATGTTGTATAAACAAAGTACATGAATGCTGCTGGTATATACAGGCGTTTTGAGGAAGCTGCAAGATATTAAAATACAATTTCTAGGCCTCATTACAATTAATAGTTACTTAATAGTGATACATGAATCTATTGCAAGCTGCTTCGCGTTCTCAACGACTTGCATCCCTAACTCCAGTTCACACTCAGCATTCAGTCCGTGCTATGAGCTTGACGTGTTAAAGAAAGCGTTTAGTGAAAGAGTGTTGCGCGTCTATGCTGAGGTAAGATCCAATTCAACTGAATTTCAGTTTTGGGATATGTTTGAAGCACAAGTTTATCCGGGCTCTAAACTTCATGCGCATCAATTTGCTATGTCTTGCTTATGAATAAATATACCTACACAAGCCATAGGGTGACACAACAGCGCAACGCATGTATTACAGTAAACTATAACTACCAGTTTAAATTCACAGTCCAGGTAGAATAGGGACGCCACTTTGCTCCTAACACAATACCTTTGAATAACAATAGCACTTAAGCGCGTCATCTCTTTCTTAACGGGAGTTATCGGTATGGGTTATTATCTTTTAGTGCACTGTGAGTTGTACCATAATAGATATACAGACACACCTATACATGTCCTCCTATACCTACGCAGAGGACCAGAAGCACCTGTAGACCCGGAAGTGCAGTGGTCTAAAGACCAGGTCTCACAGTAGAAGCTCTGGCTCTGGAATCAGTATGCTGAGCCCAAAGCACACAGCAGGGTTAGCTTCATATCACTTCGATATTGCCACCCGGCGACGGACTGCAGAAAAGGGACCCCGCGATCACATGTTAAGCTGCTATCAGTAGAAATTAGGAGGCATCAGGCGGTACTTTTTTGAAATGCGAGATTTTGACAGTTCTGAAAGCAACGGCTTTTTGTTCATTTCAGAGGTCGCAGCGCTATTCAGCCAGTATAACAGCGCAGTTTCACGTGAGACAAAACTGACCCTATCGATGAAATAAACATCCAATGCGGCTTCGTCCATCAACTGAGGAAGTGGTACAACTTCAAATATCACTATACTCTGTCCATTTTATCAAAGCAGTTTGGGAGTGGTCAAATTCTTCCATAACATTACCAATTCTATAGGCATTTCTTACATTTTGTTTGACCCATGTCTTAGTCCTGCAAACTACCTGAATATAGAGAAATCCCAGATACGCCCATAGAATTGGCAACGCTGTAGAGGCATTTGACCACACCCAAACTGCCTTGATAAAATTGACAGAGTATAATGAGGCAGTTCTATTTCATTCATCGCTAGGATCACGGCCCGATCCAAATATGTAAGAAAGCCCATCCGAAGATATAAATTTTTAGTCCTGCAGAGACTAGATTTTCTAAAGTACAGGCTTCGATTTGTACCTTTAAAATGGTCCAATCACGTACAGTCCCTGGACAAAGTATTACACGGTGCCTGACATATTTGGTACCTACTCTGCATATTTCGGACGTATCTGGATATAATACTTCATTTCAACTGCATAAAGGTTATACATTAAGATGGGTTGGGTCTTCATTCTATACAGATAAGCCTGATATATGAGGAGTAGGTATTAAAAACACCAGGTTGTGTCTAGTATTTTGTTCAGGGACTGTACCGGTCGGGCCAGCTTGGTGACGTACCGACCCAGGCCCGTACAGTACGTTAGGGGCCCTTGGCATGGGTCCCTAGTACCTCTGCTACCCTATTTTCAGAACTCATCTGCAAGCCACCCTGCCTCATCCAATTGAAGTCCGATTGTCTTCTTTCGCCTCTGTTAATGTGACGATGCATTAACTAATTTTTGATTTGTTTTCTGAGTTACTTTGGGCCGCCTTATGCACCATGAATGTTTAAAAAGAACGTCGACAAATGCTCAGTAATGCACGCAGGGCGGGTGAACCCTTCAACTCCAATGAAAATGAACGGGCCGGAATTGGCTGCTATCACCCAATAACGTGACTTGGGAATCACTATTACAAACAAGCTACAACACAGTCAGCAAGTTGACAAGAGTGTGAAAATGGCAAGCAGAGTACTGGGATTCATCACCAGAAATTTTGAATACAAGTCCA
>LQNS02000141.1:37625342-37646151 GCA_001587735.2 Parhyale hawaiensis | reverse complement strand
GCCCTCAGTCACTGTACTCACCGGCATACTCAGGCTGGCCCGTGCTGCAGTGTGAGGCCCTCAGTCACTGTACTCAGCGACATACTCAGGCTGGCCTGTGTTGTAGTGTGAGGCCCTCAGCCACTGTACTCACCGGCATAATCAAGCTGGCTCGTGCTGTAGTGTGAGGCCCTCAGCCACTGTACTCACCGGCATACTCAAGCTGGCCTGTGCTGTAGTGTGAGGCCCTCAGTCACTGTACTCACCGGCATAATCAGGCTGGCTCGTGCTGTAGTGTGAGGCCCTCAGCCACTGTACTCACCGGCATACTCAAGCTGGCCTGTGCTGTACTGTGAGGCCCTCAGTCTCTGTACTTACCGGCATACTCAGGCTGGCCCGTGCTGTAGTGTGAGGCCCTCAGTCACTGTACTCACCGGCATACTCAGGCTGGCCCGTGCTGTAGTGTGACGATCCTTTACTCTGCGTAACAGAATTCGGACGCTCCACGGAACTCGCTCTCGTGAAGCTGCTCCGTTTGCGCCTCCAGTCCGATGACTCCATTTTACCATTAGCATTTTTGTCAAAAATGAGCTCCTCAGGCGCTGTATCAGACCGTTGTAGGATCCCTCTCCTGGACCCACTCCTTGTGGGAGCGCTGGACCCCTCGGAGCCCTTTGCACCCCCCACCCCACTGCTGCACTTGTTAGACGCGTAACCGTTACCGTTGATGCTCAGGTTAGATGCGTACGGATTATGCGCAATGTTCGGATTTGATGAATAAATGTTCTTGCTAGTTATATTGCTACTAGAGGAGTAATGAGTTGAGTGGTTGATGTTTGCTTTGGAAGAATATGAAGTTCCATTCACAAGTATACTGGACTTAGATGGAGCCTTGGACAAGTTGCAGCTCTTGTACAGGTTGGTTGCTGAATCACTGAGTGGCGTCATCCTTCCAGTTATAGTGCTGATGGTCTCCATTTTGTTGCTTTTGCTACCACTATGAATGTTTTGACTACAACCTTTGCTGCTGTAGCTCTGGTGACCCCCACAGAGCTCTTCAATACTGCGGTCCGTGTTCCGCCTGCTCGTCGACATGTTGAGTCTGAGCAGCTCCTCAAGATCCAACTCTTCATCTCCGCTACCTGCGGTGCTTGTATTGCTCAAATTTCCGCCACCCAAGTTCCCTGATAAATTTCCAGAGAAGTTGGTCGATATATTAGAGGCGATATTTCCACTTAAACTTGGAATATTAGACGCGCTGCGCTCGTGCCGAGCGAGATGGCCGGAGCCGCTTAGAGTCCTGCTCAGTTTGCGAGGACTACTGAGACTGCTACTCGACCTGTTACTTTGTACACTATTGGGCACATTACTTGCCCTACTACTTGTCCTGCTACTGGGCCTGTTAGTCATAATGGAACTGGATGTAGGAAAGCTCCCAGGAGGTGAGAAATTTTCCAGTGGCGAGTAACTGCCGGAGGAGACGATACCAGAAGTTCTACCACTCCCGACAGCCGACCTGCCCCCGCTGAGAGCGTCTCCCCTGTGTTTCAGTATCGACGGATGCTCCAGGTTCATAGTACCCAGCGCTTTGCTTTGGGACTGCAGTTCGTTGAGCGAAGACACCGATTGATTCTCAGGGATGCTTGGAATGGAAGAAGTCAGGCCGCGTTTCTCTCGGTTTTTCAAAGTTCCGAACTGAGACAAATCTAAGCTGGCGGTGGAGCTTTGAAGCGACTGCGGAGGGTCGATGGTGAGGGGAGAAATGTCCACAACCAGCGGCTGCTGCAGATCGTAATGGGACAGTTGCAAAGGTGACAGAAGTGGAGTATGGATAGGTGATATGTTTACAGTAAGTGGAGAGACGTTATTGAAGTTGAGTGGAGAGAGAGGATTGCCCAACCGCTCTTGGTTGTCGAGTAATGCTGGTGAGGGAGTTTGGGGAGGCTGTGGTGACAGTGACGAATGGAGTGGCGACGTGCTGAGGCTGCGTGGCGAAGGTGTGATATTCAGAGGAGATTGGCTGTTGAAACTTAGCTGAGACGAGGCGGAGAGATTCTGCTGAGACGAAGCATGAAGGAGAGTTGGAGTGGCTGACGAAGGCGAAGGAGTTCTGAAGTCGACCTGGACCAAAGGTTCCGGAGTGATATTCCCAACCAGTGGACTGTTGGTGAGGTTGGAAGGAGAAGGGGTGGGTGTGGAGGCGGTGGAGAGAGATGAAGGGGAGGAAGGAGTGGGTGTTGGAGTGTTGGTAGCGTTAGAGGAAGATGAAGGACTGTTTCGATATTGCTTGCGCTTGGGAGCAGGTGCTTGACTACCGTGTTTTTGTAGTCGCTGTTGAGTCTGGTGGTGGTGATGATGGTGATGCAGCGCTTTCGATCGATGCTGCTGCTGTTGGTGGTGATGCTGCTGATGTTGATGTTGAATTTGATTGTGAAGTCGCAAGTCTTGGTAGCTGTTATTATGACTACTGCTGTTGTTGTTGGTGCTTGTTATTGTGATTATGGGGGGAGGCAAGAGCGGTGGGGACGGTGAGGATGACGAGTAGGGGCGAGTCGCCTTCTCAGCCACTTTTGCTGGTGCGTCGGTGACGGTTCCCTATGGAAAATATGGCGAGGGACTGCTCATGACCAGTGACGGTTCCCTATGGAAAATATGGCGAGGGACTGCTCATGGCCAGTGACGGTTCCCTATGGAAAATATGGTCAGGGAGTGCTCATGGTAAGCGTGCAGCCCACACAACTACGATCGTAACAATAAGTTCGATAATCTTAGACTGGATAGGTAGGTAGAAGCAGCCATGGCATTGCGATCAAGTCAAACAATTCCGCTTTCTTCACCAAATGAATTTATATGAAAAATTCCGTAAAAGTTTCTAGGAAAAGTACTGTTAATATTGAGGTGCAGCCCGACTCTCAATTTCTATCATGTCCCTAAACTTGGCATTATTTACTGATACACAAACATTTGGGAGACTCGACTCAGTCGGAAGGCGCGGCATTGCTGTGAAATCGTTGATTTGCGACGGTTGACATCCACCAGTTCACTTCTTGAAATTCCGGTAACAATTGCGAATGGATAATATTTAGATTAAATTACAACCATGTTTACAGCTAGTGCAACATTACGGACACGGTTTTGACACAGTAATTCGACTCAAGTTAAGAATTGTTTCACTTTATCTCATTTTATAGAAATATCTGCAAGTTTCACCAATATGAACAAATGCTTGACGTATAGATGGAGTGATAAGTTCCACAAGTTAGTGATAGCACATATACAACACTATCGTCTATTTGTACGTAAAAAATCTACACATTTAAAGACAATACTAGTAACAAAGTGTTATGATGAGTCACAGTTGGTTACTATGTAGTACCCAACGAATGCATCATTTTCTTTTTTAATCTATAAAATGCAAGAACTTCAGCAGGTTCAGTATATCCAAAATACTCTGTAATATTTCTTTCACTTGTAGTTTTATTTTTTCTGTGTCATTGTCCCTTTACTAGCAGTTATTAAAAAAACTATGTTATTATAATACATATACAAAGTCTCTACACTTCATAGCACCGGTCTTCGCTTTAATATGAGTCACTTAGTTTCAAAGATCTGCTCATAGACTGTTAATTCTCTAGTGTTTCCTGGGTGTATCTACCAAAGACCTTAAGCATGAATGAACTTTCAAAGCAATCATCAACCACTTATTCTTGTAAACGAAAAGAAAAGAACCGATAAAAATCGTACAACTAAAGATAATGGTGGAGATAAATGGAACTATTCTCACATCTTCTCGGCCAGTATTATCTCTCTCTTCATCAGAATAGTTTGTTCGAACAAGCATACCTGCAATATAAAAAAATCAAACGTCAGAAAAATAAGTAGGTTCTAAGAAACATACCTGTAATATACATAGACACACGGAATGTTAGCGAAGTAAGTACTCTACAAAACATACCTGCAAGATAACAACAAGAAATACTCATACTACTGAGGTAAGTACATAGGTTCTAAGAAATAAATTTGCAAGATAGAGATGCAAGATGTGGTGAATAAGTAGGTTATCTTCTGCATCACAGACCCATGTGAGCGTGTGTATGTGTGTGGCATCTGCTTGTTTACTTATGGTCACTTTCCCTTGCCACAGGCCCGCATGAAGCCTGTCAGGGGAGGTCCCTCTGCTGCCTGTTCGGCCTAGGATTACTGCCCAAGGAGGGGGAGGGAGCCAGTGGGGAGAAGAGGATAGTGGGGGTGCCGGACGAATGTAGGACGACCAAGACAGGCTAACCAGAAGACTAAGGCAAAATAATAATGCCCGGGACTGTTCGAGGGAAATTCAAAAACTTCGTAGAAAATTTCGCTGCGACCAACAGCCCCGTACCAGTAGAGCCAAATGTTAACTGAAACGCTAGCTGGGCGAAGCACGGCGCTCATCAGGTCATAACAAGTGGGGGACAGCAGTAAGTTAGTGGTTCTAATTTCTCAGTGTACATCAAAACACTAAGAATTGCTACCCTCGACTTTCATGCTTCATAATTGAGGTCTAGAATTCGTATCCATTTCAACTGACCGCAACGTAATTACTACATACCTCACAGACGGCAAAGTTTCGGAATGTTTAATGCTAACAAACTTCCGGTGAATTTGGCACCGAACGCTTTTTGGTCATATGCTCAAATGAGTTACATAACTTATTCACCCATCCAAGTGCACCAAAATTACTTTGAAGTTAGTAGAATAAATACCACTGAGCAGCGCATTGTACCCCAACGGTTCAGTAGTTAGAGGTGCTGCCTCTCTCACTGCCACGAAGCTGGACGTTCTGTTCCAAGTCGGACATGAAAACCTTTGTCACACTACGGGGGAGGGGAGGTAGGGGCTGACTTTACGATCGAGGACGCGTAGTTTCCATTTGACCCTCCCGACAATTATTATCACCCGCGAACGAAGTGAGAGAGGTGATAATGTTTTCGTTCAAGATTCAAGTAAATATATAAATATATATGTATATCAATATACATATACTGTATATATGTCTGTCCACTCAAAAAGTGGTCGAAGGAGTTGAGCAATCTTAACAGTTTTTTGTAGAGAGTTTGGTGGTTGACCTAAATGTGACCCATGCCAAAAAACTACCTAGCTGCCCATAAAAAATGACGGCATTGTATTTTCCTCTACTGGGCGATTTTGCCTCTACCGCAACGGATCGTCTGGAGCACGGGGAGTTCTATTTTTTCCTTTGTTAATATTGAAGAGGGATTGGGGCTGTGGGCTGAGCTCTTTCATCAAAATTGACTTCGTTGAATGAGCTCCCTACTGCGGGTTATTGTTTTACGCCACAAGGCGTTCTAGTTATGTTATAGCTTAGACAGCCTTTGATCGACTGCAGCCGCACCCTCCTCTGGGCCTTAGAGGGACTTTTTCTGCAGCGCGAACCAGTGCATGTAGAATTCCTACTTGGGTGTGCAGTTGAGGTTTATTGACCTTTTAACGTAGGAAAACTTAAACTTAGGCTTAGCATTACCATTAATTTCGCGAATTTTTGACCGCTTATCGTATGATACATAAAGTCTGTAGTGTATGTGTATCTCATTAAAATTTTGCATTTTCCTCTCTGCGTTCCTTCCTCCGTTCGGGCGTTAGCTTGACCGTTACGCTCCCAGCATTGGATAGCGGAAAATTAGGGTATCTTGGAAACCATTTCGGTAAGGAAGAACAGGAGTCACGTTTTCATTTTATGCTTGCTTGCATTTGCTATCCGACTTTGAGCTTATTTTACACATCATAACACTGTGCTTCGTATCATAACAGGAGTCTAGGACATGCAATACTATTGTTTTGATGAATTTCTGCATGTTCCATCTAGTTGTAACTCTTTTCTAGCTTTTCACACTTCATCGAAGTTTTGCACGTCTGCAGCTATCGTTGACAAGCCGGTACCCTGTCTACGAACGTTAAATGTACATGAAACTTTGTAGACTAGGTCGTAAGTTTTCCTGCTAAAATACTAATGGAATGCCTGGCTATGTTCATTCTTTAGATATTAGTTGCCTACTCATGAAGAAATTGGGAAGTGAGACAGCTATGTCAAACAAAACCAAGCCGAAAAAGGGCAAATTAGAGAGAAAACCCGCAACGTGTAACAGCTAGAGCCGTTTACATTGATAAATTTGTCAGGTGTGCGTTTGTACTCACTGCCTATTTAGTGCATATGTAAAATATAAAAAACAACTTTTAAGTGAGTGCCGGGGAATTTCTATGGGTCTTGTAGGCAGTCGAATGTGTGAGAAAAAGAATAAAGAGAGAAAAGAAAATTCACGAGAGATTGAAGGCAAGCGCAGTTTGAAGAAACTGAGTCATGGAAGGTGAGCTAGTACGATTAAAAAAGAATGCGAATAGAAGGTACGTTAGGCGCGCAAGTTTAGTTAAGTAGATAAATTCACATGAACATCGTATAGTTAGATTAGGAACGTAATGTTGGATGAGGAGTGTTAGGTTGGATGAAGAGCGTTTGGTTCCATGAAGAGTGCTAGTGTTTGATGAGGAGCGTTAGGTTATATGAGGAACGATAGGTTAGACGAGTTGCGTTGGGTTAGCTGAGGAGCATTATGTGTGATGAAGAGAGTTAGGTTAGATGATGAGCGTTGAATTAGATGAGCGTCATGTTAGATGGAATGTGTTAGGTTAGATGTATAGCGTAAGGTTAGATTAGGAGCGTTATCTACGTTAAGTCGTTAGATGGGGTAAAGATAAAGTTGCACAGACAGGATCAACCACAGGCGTCCATTGTACAAGTTGGAGTCGTTTGTTGTGGGTGGTAGAGTTCTGTCGTTCATTCGTGATTTTGTTTCTGAGCGAACGCAGGCTGTGTTTGTTGATGATTTTTTAGTGCCTCAGGCGCGGTGGAGTCTAGCGTCCCTCGGGTAGCGTACTTGGCCCTCTACTGTTCGTTCTGTATACTAGTGACATGCTTTCTTCGCTAGAGAACAGGATGATAATAATAATATTTATTTTTCATCTGGAGACTGTATCCAACAAGGTTAGGACACACACAGTATCCTGAGGTTTTCATGCTTAGTACTAACATAAGAATAATAATAAAAAGTAACATAAGAGACAATTGGCATAAATTTGCAGTGAATCTTCTAGAGCAAGGCCCGCATCTAAATAAGGAGATGATACTAACACTATTTTCCGTTGAGAGGGGCGTTAGTTACACAGAAGTGATGTGAATTTTTTTCTTTTAGATTATGAAATACAGTATGTAGCCTAAAGTGAGCTAAGGCGAGTAGTTGCGGATTAAAAAATGTTACGTTTACAGGGATGATCAACTATGCTGACGATTCCACTGTGATAGCAGTGATACCTACCCCCAGCATGCGTAATGTTGTCGCAGAGAGTCTGAATAGGGAGCCCAGTCTTACTGGAAGCACTTAACGCCAATTGCCTAATATGCCCTTCAAAAGTAAGCTTCTCATCAAAGACGACACCAAGTATCTCCAAGGAGTTAGACTCCTAAAGCAAAGTGTCATCTATCTACAGATGTGAATGCTGCGGTACAAGTGTCCGAGACCGACTGATAATAATCTACTTGGTCTTACTGGCAATGAGCTTCATACTCCAGGCCGAGCACCATACACTAATGCGTGATAAATCCATATTCAGAGACTGTGTGACAGCATTACGCATGCGGGGAGCAGGTATCACTGCTAGTCCGCAGATGCTGTTGTCACACAACCAGATATATTTTGACCCTGGGGCACAGGAACCCCCAAAAGGGTTGCGGGAGTAAAGAGGGCGGGTGGAAGTCAAGTTTCCACTTTTTTCGACTGATGAATAATGATTCCTAGAGTGGGAGCCATCACACCTAGAAATATTCTAATTCTGGGGCGTGGAAACCCCCCCCCCCCCCAAAAAAAAAGGGAGATAAAGGGGAGGGCGGGGGTGTAAATCGTAATTTTAAATAGTAGCAACATACTAAATACATATTATTGATAGTAAGTACATATGAGCCATTTTTGAGGGTTGGTATTGTTGTTGTTCGTTGCCATCGTCAGGGTCCACCAATGCCAACTTGGGGAGAGGCCTGGCAGAGGGGGAAAAGTTGAAGAGGGGAAAAGAAGTGAAAAAACGCGCAGCCCCAAGCGGGTCCAGCCAAAGACTATTCACCGAAAGATCAGTGTAGCGACGAGAGCACTAGAAGAAGTGACGAACGAACTGTTCGCCCAGTCCGCAGAGTTGACAGGAGGGATCATCGGCCCGTCCCACTCGGAACTTATATTCCGCTAAGACCGTACAGTGAACAGAGAGTAGCTGGGAGAGGATAGATCAGAAATATCTGGGGAGCAGAGACTCCTCCGCCCACAGAGGAATGTATTAATAGCCCAGAATCTTGCTGGAGGGATATGCAGCTTCTGCAGTTACAACAGCAGAGGTGTGAAATGAACTCAGGGAAGCGCGGTATTGCTTGGGAGGGAGAATCCCATCTGTAAGAAGGGGAGCAATGTCTGTTACAAACTTTGATTGAAGAGTGTGTCGAATACGATGAGGGCCGGAGGGGGCCCTGATAGTACTGTTAGCAGGATAATGTACCCGCGATGCTCTGAGGAGAAAGTGTTTTGACAGCAACACCAGACTGTCGCCAACTGGTAGGGTTGAGGTCTCCTGATGGAGGTGGGATCCTGTGACTATGCACAGGACTGCATTCTGTACCGCTTCCAGTTTACTCACGGCAGTTCTTGAGACATTAAGAAACCAAATCATGGCTGCGTAAAGCATGACGCTTCTAATGAGGACCCCGATGGGTTAGTTATAAGGTCACTTTCTGTTGTCCCAATCTGGTGCCTGCCAGCGCGGCGAGAATCAGCAAGCGGGAGCATCATCAGCCGCGAACATAATTCGCGTGAGCAGCAAAAGTAAGGTGTGGGTCAAGCACCACGCCCAAGATTTTTGAGTTTCGCTCCAGGGTGAAGTCCAATGCACCCATCTTGATTGCTGGGTCCGTCCTGGATTGATGATGGTCTGACGTAAACAGTGTGCGATGGGTCTTAGAGTGAGGGACAGTCAAGGCTCTCNCAGGCCTCGATTCTTGAAGCATGGTCTGACAGGCTCTTCGCTGCCTTCGGAACAAGAATAGCCGAGGATAGGATGGTAAAGTTGTCTGCGTACGAAGAAGTGACGTCACCAACCTGGGGAAAGTTGCTGACGTAGTAATTAGAAAGGACCGGCGAGATCACCGAACCTTTGGTAACTCCCGCGTGTATGAGCGGAACGGCGACCTTTTGCCCGCCCATGGGCAGGAGGCGCTGTGCCCTCGTACGTAGGTAGAGATCCACCTGCTGAGATTATTAGGTAGGCCTGGGTGCTTGATCTTGGAGAGCAAGTGGTGGTGAGAGACCGTATCAAAGGCCTTGGAGAAATCCGCTGTTGAAGTTATCGACCGAGTAGGGGTTTATATTGGTTAAACCCTTGAACAATGTGTTAGACTAAGAAGAGAAGGGCTGAGGTGGTCGACCGCAAAGAGCGGAACCCATGTTGGATGTCAAACACCTCCAAGAACTCCGCAAGAATCGGAAGGAGCAAGCGCTCCAGGATCTTCACCGCCGGACAAAGCAGGAATATCGGACGATAGGATTTACCGTCGGAGAGTGGTTTGCTAGGTTTAGGGATAGAGATAATGTTGGCTGTCTTCCAAACGATTGACAGGTTCGTATGCGCCACGGAGAGATTGAAAAGAGTGGTCAGGAACCGGAGACCGTGGGGCTAAGATGCTTGATGTGTAAGGGTGTCAGTCCGTCAGGACCCATAGCCGAGGAGTTACTTGAGGCTCGGATGGAGGCTCCTACTTGCTGAGGAGTGAAAGACTCTTGGTCATGGTCCAGAGGCGGCCTAAGAATTCTTTTTGTAGGAGCCCAAATTCTTCTTTTAAGAGACCGGTAAAGAAGCGGACGTGTTGTTGTGCTCACGCCTATGAGTTGTTCGCAGAAGCCGGTGGCTACTTTGCTGGCATATGACGCCTGAGTGCCATCAAAAGTGATGGGCTGGTTAGGGGCGGCTGATTTACGTTTACCCGACAAGCTACGAAGAACACTCCATAGTCGGGAGGGGCGAGATCTATGATCACATCGTTCGACGTTGTCGATCCATGCCTTCCTGGTCCAGGGCGACAGGACATTCGTGGTGCGGGTTGCGAGTTTAGAAATGTTGGTGTGATTGGGGACTCGAGTCCGAAGCTCATCTCGCTCCTGGATCAGCACATTGGCCTCGTCCGAGATAGCAGGGATATAGGATCGCCGGCATCCCGCCGGGGTACAGCGCTTCCATACCAAGAGTAGAGTATTCCTGAAGGATTTTTCACACGTAGCGTAGGAGATGGGGAGAGGCAGCTCCCGGAAGGTTTGTTCGGTGAACTCAGTGAACCTCTCTCTCCTAGTTGGCCTTGCTATAATTGATGAACGTTCTACGGCGTATAGAAGGAGGAGAAGGTGAAAGGTGGTCGAGAGAGATTGTAATAGGTAAGTGGTCTGAGCTTTGCAAGATGCGAGTTGACCATGTGGCCGAGGGAACCAGATGAGTCGAGATAATTGGTAAATCGGGAGAGGACGGACGGCCCACTGCGGGCAGCCGCTTAGGGGTAGAAGACAAAGAAGAGGAGGAGAGTACCTCAAAGAAGTTTTCCCCCTCGCCGTCGCTCCGAGGTGCTGTCAGCCGGGTTGATAGGCGTTCATGTCACCCAAGACGATGACATCATCCTTAAAGCAGAAATAAAGAAGTCAGACTTATAATTGGGGGGGGGGCATGTTGTAGTGGGAGGGATGTAGAGGTTAATGACAATGAGGGGTTTGTCCAGGAGGCGTCTAATGCCCTGATGTTCTGCGGTGACATCACTGGGGAACAAACGAGCAGTGTCGACATCCTCGTAAGAGACAGAGTGGTCCTGGAGGACTAGCAGTGCCAGACCACCCCCGCGGAGGCGTTCTGCTCTAATTAGATTTTAATTATGGAAGGAAGATGAGCCGACTTCGCGAGTAAGCTCCATCTCCTGGATGGCCGCGACCAGGATCTCTTACTTGGCCAGAAAGTCCTCCAGTTCACTTCTCGCATGCCGTAAGCCATTGCAGTTGAACTGGAGGAAGCAAAGTGTACCGCCCGTGCCCAGGCTGGAAGCGGCGGTGGAGACTATCTCGGAGTCGGACACTGAGACCGGCGGACCCGAGGACCACGAAGAGCATATCCAGTCTGGCGAGTAGGACGAGGGCCTGGCGAAACCTAAACAGTGCATATGAACTCAGCGCCAGCAGCTGGCCCAGGCGAAGGCCCACCTGCGATTGGGGATCACGGATGAGCATACGGCACAGAGCCCAGGACCCGGATTAGGGTGCACGTCGCCACAAAAAAGAAGCAAAGAGACAAGCAGAGGGAAGGAGATGATGGCCAAGGCAAGTGGTGTACTTCCAGGCCAGCAAGAGGAACCCAAAGAAAAAAAGAGCAGCAAAGCAAGGCGAGCAAGGAGGGGCAAGGAGGTAAGGGGGACCACTCGATGGAAGAGTCTAAACTTTGATCACCATTTTCTAAGGTTTTTTTTTTATTATTTTGGTGCACAATTTGTTCAAATGAATAGAACGCCGTCACTTTTTATTCTACCATGGTGGTTCACATAAACTTTTGAAAGCTAAAAACGTGAGAAAGAGACGACTGACCCTATTTTTTCGATTATCAGCATCATACTCTTGTGATGAAGCTACAAACCAAGTATTTCTGAGTAAAAAGTGTGGAAAATCCAACATTTTTTTCTCCGTTCTATCCCTTATCACAAAAATTCTAGACCAAATTTTGAAAAACGGGGTAGATCGTCTCTTTCTTATGCTTTTAGCTTTCAAATGCAGCATAAAAACTGATGGGGTTCTATTCTTTTGAAACATGCATGTACCAAACCGATAATTGGCCAAAAAATGCAATTTTTGCATAATATGTATAATATCTCCTGAAATACTCAAAATTTCGGAAAAACTACAGGAATAATTTTGCAAGTATTTTGTATATACTGAGCAAGTTTCAGAATGATTGGCTGGAAATAAGCCAGTCGACCCTGCGCTCCCCTGCCAGTGATCTGGTTAACCTGTCCCATAGGAGAGGGGTGGCCGGACTCTGTATGTTTTATCAGGTGTAGAACAATGAGAGACATTGGTTGTATTCTTCTGCCCCTGTCCTCAAGGTCTCAAGGAGAATTACACGTGCTGCGGTTGACGCGCAGGTCTTTCACTTTGGAGACTGTTAGATGCAGAACTTGTCAGTTCAGTCAGTGCTTCGTGCCCTGGTCTGTTGGGGTTTGGAATTCAATGTCGGCATCAGCTCTCGGTCGTGTTGGCCTGCAGGCGTTTAAGTCAGCTGTTGAAGACATTTTTTTATTTTCTCTTACAGCGTTTTCGGTTTCCCGTAGCTACAAAATGCTTCATTTGGGTTGCACTACCTGTCCGTGGTGGCCCGAGCATGCAAGTTTAATAATAATAGTAATAATAATAATATTAATGATAATAATAATGGAGAGTTAATTAATGTGCTACCATAATATTACGCTACTACAACCCACACTAGTAACTTTCTCTTTTTTTCTCTCTCTTTACATATATATTCTAATAGAAAATTCAAAACTCAGTGGCTAGGCAATTTATGCAAAATTTTGACTGGATTCTCTAATTTTCTACAAAAGACTGAATAATTTATTGTTCGAACCAAGGTCTTGTGTCAGATATCAGAAAAGGGCCTTTCTTCCACAGTAAATTCGTCAGAGAAAGGTAATAAATGTTGGAATAAAATTTAAATAAAAATAAAATATTACATATATGAATCTTTAGGCCTAACAATAATTGTTTTTAAGTTTGTAAGATAATCGAATAAAAAATTTACAATTTAGACAACAATATTTTGCATTTTGAATTTTCTATTATATCAATACTTCTTAGACGAATAGCATTGAATTCCTGCATTTTACCCCAATGTTCATCCAAGCCATTGTAGTACCAGAAGCTCCACTATGGACCTAAGTTCCAGACGCACCTGANATAAAAAATTTACAATATTAGACCACAATATTTTGCATTTTGAATTTTCTATTATATCAATACTTCTTAGACGAATAGCATTGAATTCCTGCATTTTACCCCAATGTTCATCCAAGCCATTGTAGTACCAGAAGCTCCACTATGGATCTAAGTTCCAGACACACCTGACGTTATCTTTCTATCAGAAAAATGCAGTTAAATTTTAGAAAGAGATGGGCACTCGCACTGCCGACATCGGAGATGGCGCAGCACTACCGTCCTGTTGCGACTGCCTAGTACAAACCGAAATAAGTATTGGAAGTCGGGTTAGGACTCAAACTGGAAACTTTCCTTACGACGTACAGAAACTGCGAAATTTAAACACGTACTGGACGCATGCTTACTGAAAGTGCCGGATAAACCTGCTGTAAGCGGCTACGTCAACTGTGGGGATAACTCNGTTGTTAGCCACCCCGCTGGTCACGGACTGCAGCATCACCTCTGCACAAGATGGGCGGCGTGCATAACGTCGCCTGGACCTCGTCCGAAGTATCATCAAAGGTATCAAAGGTAAGGTATCAAAGGTACGTGATGGTCCAATCTACGTTCTCACACAATTTCAAGTAAAAATGGACCACCGCCGCACCAACATACACGTACACGCGCGTACACACACTAACCCAAGCGGCACCCAAACCCCGCCTATCAGAGCACAGCACCGCTACGCACACCATCAATGCTAATGGCGTCCATAAATCGGCTGTAGCATAATCGACGGACTCAGACCACCGATACGGTCCGCAATAACAAGAGAAATGCCCGCCACTCTCCTTCAAATGGGCTCTCTTAGCCCACGGGGCCTCAACATTTATCCCTGTGTCACTTGAACGTGGGGCCTTGTGTCTAATAAGGGGCCACCGGAAGTGCTGTGGCATTCCTGGGCACCGGAGAGGGTCTTTGTGTAAAGAAAAACGTCTTCTGTATCGCACTTACATGTACGCAGAGACTTGATACGGGGTTTACATGACCGTCTGGGAGGTTCTTCTACTTACTACTCAGCATCCAAATGATTTGGTGTACGTTGTAAACAGAGCTGTGCGTCTATCGAGAGGCTTTTTAAAATACCAACTGGTGGAACGGCTGGTTAAGAAAATAAACATCATGTATTATCTCGCATACGGTAGATACACATAACTACGTTTTCTCTAGCCTTAATTCTAGAATTTTGAATAACTGGTCGGGTGAAGAGCAGGAGAAGCAGTCAGTGGTGAGAGTTAATTTGGGATCCCTCGACGCACTTCGCCTGGCCTCGCGGTGCTGAAGTGCTCCATGCAGAGCAAATACACAGCGTACCGTCCGGGAATCGAACCCGGGCCTCCCTTGGTACGCTACCGAGCCGTTGTCACTTCACCTACCTAACTACCTACCTTAAGCTAGGAAAGCTTGGATATCTCTTCAAATCTGGAGCGATTTTGAATTTAGAGAGACGTGCAATTTTCTGCTGTTCAGACGGGCACTACTTAGCTTTCGGAAGCTAAATGGTACGTGTGGAAATGAAAACACTGACTTGTGAAGTTGTGATCCAGCTTTATACTCGCAGCATGACGGATCCAACGGTTTAAACAGACCTAATCCAAGGATGTGTCGCAATCAGCATTTCTGGGTTACCGGTGCTACACCGGTGACCCAGCCAGTCGCCACCCGTGTCGCAATCATAGCTGAAATAACGACTGCGACACGGGTTACGGTGATGTATGTCACCGAGCACAAACATCTATTTTGAATAAAAGGAGTACTAAATCCATTCAAATACGCAACAAATAAACTCCTTAGATCAGAATAAGTAAATCAGATCAGTTGCTTGGAACTTATATTGACAAAATTTAATTTAAAACAGAATTTCAATGTAGTTGAACTTACACCGCTCGTCGTTAGATGGCGCTCTCACAACCCCTTTACGCGTTACGGTAACCTTTTTCAGGTTGCGGCAGCCCGGTTTTGGTGTGATACCGAAACACCCCTGAAGTGCAGTGCTCAGGTCACGTATTATGGATACCGAAAAAAAAAATGAAATCCTAAGTCTCGTGGCAGACCTATAGACTGGCTTAGTGTAAAAGGAAAAACTCAACGGGGTAAAACTAACAAGAGTAGAGCGTAGTTGTCTGATTCACCACGAGCAGTACGAAGTGCGCAAACGCTTTACTCCAGCCTCGCATAACGTAATACAACTTGGAACAACTTAGCCTATACATTGTAAAGCAATCAACCATTACATTACAAACCTCAATCAAACGTAGCATTACGTAAGCTAGCAAATTCAAAAGCAACATTACACCCACTCTTACGAAACCAACCCTCAACTGAACTAGTCTTACTTAGCCTAACCAAATCCTTTTATTTCTGTAATATACATTAACCGAACTGGAAATATACTAGTCTAGCCCAAACCTGAAGGTACCGTACCGAGCAAAATCTAAAATGAGCTTGCATTATCAAGCCTGGCATGCCTTACCTAACACTACCTAATATGGCATAGCCTTACCTAGCCTACATGTGTACCTACCTTACCGAACAAAATATAAAATAATCCAGCTTTGCCAAGCCTGCTTACCTTACCTAACAAAACCTACATATACTAGAATGATCAAGCCTACCTACTTTAAACTTACAATACCTAAACTGACCTAGCCTTACCAAGCCTACCTACCTTTCTAAAATTAGCCTAGCCTTGCCAAGCCTAAACCTCTTATTCATTACACAACTTGAAATAACATAATCCTGCAAAGGCTAAAACAGCCTGTTCTTATAGATCCTAAATTTATCATACATAGGCAATAAAACTAATAATAACCTAGCCTTGAAGCAAAAAAAGATAAATAAACGAAAATAATCTGGCCTTGCCATGCGTATACCAATTTTACGGGACAAAACCTAAAACAACCTTACTCAATAACAGAACTAAATCAGCTTATTCTTACCGAACCTAGAACATCTTACCCCGATTTAGACTAGAACACTAACCATGGGTGAAATGTACCCCATACTAACCTTTAGGGATACGTTGTTAGGGCTCGCGCACACGTACGTCGTAATAGTTGCTTTGCCACGCAATTCTGTATCCGATTGCGCTGCAGCGGCCTAAGCTTCGGCTTGGATATTGCTATGCCACTAAAATGAATATCTAAGGTATGAGTCGTTTCTTGCAGTTTGTACGTTATAACAAGCAATAATGGTCAAGCACTGAGAATACCTCCAACTTTTGAGTTAGTTTAAAGTTGCAATGCCGCATAGTTTTAGCGTGACCTTCCAGCGACATAAGAAGTAGTCATGGCAGAGTGACGGCCAAAGCGAAAAGTTTAGTGACTGAGCTACTTTTGCGTTAGTGTGCCCAAGCTTTTAATGTTCCAGGATTTTTCACGCAACAAACTTAGAGTGACCTGGTGCATCTGTCCCATAGGAAAGGGGCGGTCGGACTCGGTATGATTTATGAGGTGTACAACAATGAGACATTGGTTGCATTCTTCTGTCCCTGCATGCCCTCATGGTCTTTAGTAGGAATACGAGTGCTGCGGTTGATGCGCACTCTTTCACTTTTCTACAATGTTAGATTCTGAATTCGTCAATTCAATCGGTGTTTCTTGTCAAGGTCTCTTTCGACCTCGATTTTCATTGCCGGCATCGGCATTCGGTCGTGTTGGCTTGCAGGCGTTTAAGTCAGCTGTTGATGGGTTTTTGTTGGATTTCCTTTCGTAGTGTTTCGAGCATCCCGGTGTTGAATAATGCTCCATCTGGGTTGTACTACCTGTCCTTGGTGGGCCGAGCATGATGTTTTAATAATAGTAATAGTATGTGGCTTCCCTCACAGTATGTGGTTAGGTTAGGACAGGTTCGAATTGGTTAGATTAGTAAATAACAGGTTAGATTAGGAAAGGTTCAATTCAGCTTCAAAAGCTGCACCAGCACCGAACAACCTTACCCTCCACCCCCCTCTCCTTCCCTCACCTGACGCTACTTCTACAAGGTCATAAAAATACGAAGGAAATCATGAAAGTTTGAACAAATCGTAGCCTCACCAAACAAGCACACAGCCTAATCTTTCTCACAGGATCATACCACAAAACAAGTGTATCAAACATTATGAGGGAAAGTATGAAAAGAATTCTAACCTTACCAAACAAGGACACAGCCTAACTTCCCTCACCAGGCGATACAACAAGTTCAGTCAAATAATGTGATGGAAAGTACGAAGAATAGGATGGCAGGCCCCGCAGCACCTGGCACAATAGATACTGAGGGCGTCCATGTTTGGAGAAGTGCTGACTATTCCAAGAAATGACCTCTCAGAGGGGGCGTGGGGGTGGCGGGCCCGGCCTGAGAAGGTACCGGCAGCTCGCCTTTAAAGTAAATCTGCTAATATTCGGTGGCCGCTTGACGAAATAGCAGTGAGGACGAGCATGCCATCGACCATGTCCAAAATTTGCTTCCAGCAATCAAAGTGAATTCCTTAACCCTGGCGTTTTTCATTCGACAGACGTAAGTGAAATTTAATTAAACGCATTTTTTTGTTACATTAGATTGTTGAATGAGCTATGGGTTACGTTAGGTTAGTTTAAGGTAGGCTGAGGTTCAATTGAACGTTAACAATTCTCTTAACACTAGCGCTACTTGTACTATACTCTGTCCATTTTATCAAGGCAGTGTGGGCATAGGCAACTGACCCTACAGCGTTCCCAATTCTATGCGCATTTCCGAGATTTTGTTTTGCCCATATCTTAGTCCCGCCCGCTACCTGCATGTAGAGAAATCTCAGAAATACCCATAAATTTGACAACGCTGTATAGAGGAATTTGACCATGCCCAAACTGCCTTGATAAAATGGGCAGTATATTACACATTACCTCTTGATTGAAAGACTGAAAACCACCGTCGTAGGAATTTATGGCCAATTGCCCGGTAAATGGTTAAGGGTTACGTAGCCCTTCTATTTGAATTCACTAAGTAGTTACTTCTATGTATTATCAAAGTCGTACGTATTCTCCATTCTTGTTTCACAAAAAAGAAAATACGTGAAATACTGCTTTGCAAACTACGCTTGCCATAAACCGGAAGAAATCCAAAACTTTTTCTGAAGTTGTGGGCAAATTCTCTTTAGAAACATGGACGTTTGCGAAGTCCATGATGTACGTACGTAGGCCGGCTTGTACATTTGAAGTCAGAGATGGACTTGCGAGTCTGAAGTGTACTTACAAAGTCTGAGGTGTACGTACGAAGTCTGAGATGTACGTATAAGTATGAGATGTACTTACAAAGTCTGAGGTGTACGTACGAAGTCTGAGGTGTACGTACAAGTATGAGATGTACTTACAAAGTCTGAGGTGTACGTACGAAGTCTGAGATGTACGTACAAGTATGAGATGTACTTACAAAGTCTGAGGTGTACGTACGAAGTTTGAGATGTACGTACAAGTATGAGATGTACTTACAAAGTCTGAGGTGTACTTACGGAGTCCGTGATGGACGTGCGAAGTCTGGGGGTCATTCTTTCTCCCTTGTTTTTGCGTCTGCGAATGCAACGGTCCAACGGCCAGCCATTTGACTTACAGATACAGTCGTTTGTTTGGTCAATTTGGCCTTGGTCGTAACCATATCTTATACGCGTTCCTTACCTGTCCTAGTCCTTAAACGTACGTCATCCAATATCGCTATTATTTAACGTTCTTCACCTAACCCTAACACACCTCGTCTAACCTTAACGAGCCGCATCTAACTCTTACGTACCTCATCTTACCCTAACGTGTCTCATCTAACCCTACCGTAAACTTGTCTAACTCTAACGTACTTCGTTTCAATCTAATGTACCCTCGTCTAACCCTAACGTACCTTGTCTAACCTTAACTTACCTCGTCTAACCCTAACGTGCCTCGTCTAATTCTTACATGCTTCGTATAACCCTAACGTACCTCATTTAACCCTAACGTAAACTCATCTAACCCTAACATACCTCGCCTAACCTGGACGCACCTAACATTTACTGCCAAAACTACCGTCATAGCCCGCCGCCCGTATAAGCGGCGTTCCTCAGCCTGTGATTTGTTTCAAGGCAGGGCCCCACCGAAGCAACAAGCGACGCAACAAATTTGTTGCGTGAGAAAACGTAACATCGGGTACAGCAATCTACTGTCCCCACCGACGCAACCCAGATCGCGCGACACACTATCGCTCACAGGCGCCATGTCTCCCGCGATAATCGCATTGCATCGCTTGTTGTGTCAGTGGGGTCACGTCCTTAGAGTAGAGAGATGGACTTGTCACGACAGAGGCGATGTTCAGTTTTTCTTAGATTAGCTAGATGGCAGTAGCCGGACCCGCAGTCTCATTTCTAGAGGGCAGCGGGGACTCACGCTCGAACCATCAATGAGTTAATCCCAAGGATGATTATATTTACAAGTTTGATACACGCGGAGGGCCCAAGCTCCAGTGCACCCTGGGTAATGGGCTTGTGACGTCACAGAATGCTAGTACGTTGATAAGTAGCTGTTTTGCATTGTTCGTTCATCGTTTCATTGGGCCTCCAGAGTGTCCTACATGTCCTACAGTCTTTACAGTTGTACAAAAATATGCATCAAAACATCTACTAACTTTTTTTTAGCTTTCTGAAGGATAAAAATTCGAAAGAGCGTTGGCTAAAAGGCTTGTAATGGCGATGCCACAGGTTAGTTAAAAGAACGAGTATCTTCATGTTTTCGTCCGGACGTTATGCTGAACCCTTGTAAACACAGCTTTGAGCTTGCCAAGAAGTGGTGTAAGAATGTATACCGTCAGTTCAGTTTACTCCGCAAGTGCCGTTGGCTAACTTTAAAACGTATCATTATATCTGGAGGGATTTATAACTCAAAATTCTTTGCAAGTGTGTGCTATTTAAATGGGCACATCAACACATTCGGATGAAAAGATGACGATACTTGTTCATTTGATTAGCGGTGCCATGGCCATAAAAGAGCAGATGAATTCAACCCGTAAATGCCCGCATGTATCCGAAAAATTTTTAGAGTTGGGTTTATCGTCTTTAAAATGCAATAAATCAAGTGAGTTTTATCGAGAGTAATATGACATTCTAAAGATGGAATCATATGAGTGAGTATCTCACTGTTTTCGATTTATTCTTGTCTTCTAGCAATGACCTGCTATTCTCTGTAATTTCAAACCGCTGCAACAAAACATGGTTCAGATGAGTATTATTAAAACTCCGGGATAGATCAACTTTTTAACAAGATTTGTATAGAAAACATTTGAGCATCAGAAAAAACAAATTTCTTTCCTTCTGGTGAAGAAATATTAAAGCAAAAGTCTATACATAATACGCATAAGCCATACAATTGCTCGCTAGAATTAGAAAAAAAGAAACCTCAGCTACTATACGCTGCGCGCGTTACAGCATTATAAAGCCCGCTGCAGACGACAGTCGTTTGTCTTGAATTTTCACTTCAGCGCGTTTGAATATTTCGTTGTGTTCATACAAACACAGTCGCGGTTGCAGCAAACGTTTATGAGCATTAAATTAAGGGTTTACTTTGGACTAATATTCGGAGGGGAGGTCATACTGCTTGTTCACGTTCATTGGGAGGGGAGGTCATACTGCTTGTTCACGTTCATTGGGAGGGCAAGGTCATACTGCTTGTTCACGTTCATTGGGAGGGAAGGTCATACTGCTTGTTCACGTTCATTGGGAGGGGAGGTCATACTGCTTGTTCACGTTCATTGGGAGGGCAAGGTCATACTGCTTGTTCACGTTC
>LQNS02000141.1:37555844-37575984 GCA_001587735.2 Parhyale hawaiensis | reverse complement strand
TCGGTGCCCCACTTCAAAAGTCCTCTTAATTGCAGCGGCCCGAGAACCAGGGCAGAGTTTTGGAACTTAGCGGTACCTGCTGGTGGCCTTCGTCTCAGTGGTACTTTCTGGACGCCTTTGGCTCAGTGGTACTTGCTGGAGGCCTTCGGCTCAGTGGTACTTGCTGGAGGCCTTTGGATCAGTGGTACTTGCTGGAGGCCTTTGGCTCAGTGGTACTTGCTAGAGGCCTTCGTCTCAAAGGTACTTGCTGGTGGCCTTTGGCTCAGTGGTACTTTCTGGGGGCCTTTGGCTCAGTGGTACTTGCTGGAGGCCTCTGGCTCAGTGGTACTTGCTGGAGGCCTTTGGATCAGTGGTACTTGCTGGAGGCCTTTGTCTCAATGGTACTTGCTGGAGGCCTTTGGCTCAGTGGTACTTGCTGGAGGCCTTTGGCTCAGTGGTACTTGCTGGGGGCCTTTGTCTCAATGGTACTTTCTGGAGGCCTTTGGCTCAGTGGTACCTGCTGATAACTTTTGTTCTAGTGGTAATGGCTGTTGTGTTACCTCCTAGTGACCTCAGCCTCACCTTTATTCCAGTTTCTTGTACTCGCAACCTAACTATTGTTTCATCTGCTTGCGCCCTCAGCCTAGCCCTTGTACCATCCGCTTGCGCCCTGAGCCTAGCCCTTGTACCATCCGCTTGCGCCCTCAGCCTAGCCCTTGTACCATCCGCTTGCGCCCTCAGCCTAGCCCTTGTACCATCCGCTTGCGCCCTCAGCCTAGCCCTTGTACCATCCGCGTGTGCCTTTATCCTGTCTCTTGCCCCTTTGTCTCCTGGTACCGTTAACCAGACACTTGTGTCTAGTGACTTGTACGACCATCGGCTTGGGCCCTCACGCGGATTCTCTTAGCAAAACGCTAAAGCTTCAATGTCGACCAAAGTCTAATCATCAACTTTTTGATGCTACGTCGCTGCTCAGCTTAGGGGCTTCAACTCGCGGGAACTGAACTGGTAACAATTCCCAATTGAAAAATTTCGGCGGAACTACGGAGGCGTTTGGTCCACACATGGCCGCCTCGGGTCGCCTTTTTGAGCGGGGCATCCGTGAGGCTCGGGTGCTGCACGGTCGCTATGCGCGTTTTGGGGGTGGCGCGGGTGACCTCGTTCCGAACATAAATCACCCATTCAGGGCGCGCTTGCCCGACCGTGTTCCACGGATATTACGCGTCACCGCTGAAGTAGCAGTATACTGCTTAACTTAAGGTCTTTCTTCTAGCTTTATGCTTGAGTTCTTAACCTTTGTTTCGCAAGCAATCATTAAGGTTTCTTTCAAAGAGTCCAGTTGTAGGTACGATGTTGAAACCATTAAAATACTTGAATGTTTCTATTAGCTGCCCCTGAGTCGTCTTTGTTCGAGAGAGATGAGACCCAGTTCCTTTAGGCGACATTTATACGGCTTGTTTCGCAGCTGAGTATCAGTTGGTATCCATGTTACGGTACGTACTGGAATTCTTTTGGCTGAACTACACTTTTTTGGTACTGCTCAACCCTTAACAACTTCCAAGCTGATATCTTGAAGGGGAGGGGGGGGGATATTTTGCTCTCGCCAAACTCATGACTGTACAACTTGCATTTCATATAAGGAAGATCAGGCCTGTAGGGAAGAGACCTATTTTACAGCAAAACCTATACTGAGAGCAAGAACAATAAAAAACTAATAACAAAATCTTTGCCGTCACTTTTGTCGGCTGGACCCTCTTGTCGAGTTATAATGACTTAAAGAAATTTAAAGCTTTAAGTAGCATACTGCGTGCGCGCCAATGTTAACGTTAAATTTGAAAGTACAGCACGTTTACCGACAACATTCCTGCCCAGGCGTCTACACTGAATCGATGTTAATGATTATTTGGGTGGATGACAGGAGGATTATTAAGCTTGAGCCCAAGGATGAATATTTTGCGAATGTTAACACCATCGCGAGTACAATACGCTTCATCTGTGAACAGAATAAGCTTGGAGAAGTTGGGATCCCTTGTTCGCTGCTGCATGAACCACTCTGAAAATTGTACACAAGGTCCAAAATCAGGTGGCAGCAACCCTTGCATTTTTTTAACGACACTGATGTAAGCTCTGACGTTATAGTGTCCGTCATACAGTAGTGTGATAACGTTAAATGTTAAGTTTGAAACTGCAGATCTTTTTCCTAATCATAATATACCTGCAGCTTTTATTGTAAAAAATAATGTAAACTACTTTGGTGGGGTCGTAAACGGGCTAATCCAAAGTGCTAACATTGGCATGCACGGATTATCCTACTTAAAGCTTCAAATTTCCTAAAGTCATTATAACTCGAAAACTAAAGAGTTTTAGGAATGTTGTAATTCAAGAAAATTGATTGATTTTGAGTTCTTCTTCCTATGGTTGAAATTTGTTCGAGCAAAAAAAAAAAACACCCGGTATGTATGGAAACATTCATTTCGACTTTCAAAACCACCGTTGATGAAATAAACAATGAAAATTATGATATCTCTACACAAGCTCAAACAACCATCAGGGACTGGCTTAATATAAGGTCTTCACAAAAATTTGCACTGCTGGGCATTTTGTATTTATAACCCACGATTCCTCTATTCCGCGTTCGTAGCCAATTGAGACCAATCCCGGAATTTTCCGTGAATTTTAAATAGTTCCATAATCGCGATATTACAATGCCCTTTCCATCAATTCCGCGATTCAACTTTTTAAATGAAATACAATTTTTTTCGTTTTTGCCTGCATCGCTGCGAGATACTAACTTCTGTAACCAACGTAGCGCTGTCAGTTTAACGTAACACATAACCACGAGTAGTTGAACTATAAAACTATTTTCGGTTGCCCATAAGCCAAATTACAGTCGCCACCGCAACCCTTCAATGGGTGGCACACTTCCATTGTCTGGTCACATCTCGCTGTCGGTGGAACAGATGACTTCAATGCATGTAAAACACGTTGGACAAAGTACTTGTATAAGATATCTTTTCGAACCATGACCAATATATGAGTTAATCTATTGGCGGGCTAGCATTATGACTGCTGAGTAATAAATAATTATTAGAGCCACTAGTAATGGGCTTAGTAATTTTTTAGATGTTTCGACGCCTCTCAAATGTTAAATCAAGGTTTTGCTTCCGGTGCTCAGGTAATACTTTATAGGTTAAAAATCAATACCTAAGTTAACACCTAATTCATTAATACTTAAGATGTGGTTTAATCCTTTACTTGCGGGACCCGTGGAATCTAACGCTTAATTAATGTTTTCACTTACCTTAGTTTAAGCTGAGGTTGCGCTTTCAATTTAACCCACCTCGTCTGAAAAGATGTCCGCCACCTAACCCTGTCTATCGGTACGCAGTCTGTCTACCTTACACCCGTTCTAACCTTTTCTAGTATTCCCATTGCACATGGGGATTTCGCATTCGTTCTGTTAGCCTTAAATTCGCACTTGTGTTTGGATAAAGACATAGAGATACGGCTGTACTTCTCGCATTGTTCTCTTGCGTATTTTCACAGCTTTACTCAGCTCTGTTTCCCACAGTTTACAAATAATTTAATCCTTCATAATCTCATCCGTTTCAATGTTTTTGTAGACGTATCTAATTCTTTCGCACTAATTTACGGGAGCCGTTGATATTGATCAGTAACTCATCTTTTTTCAGCAATGTGTGATGCGATAGCTTTACAACAGACTGGGCCAATTTTATCAGTCACAGTAGCGTAACCCTCTGTTCTCGAGATATTGTATTTCATTAGATATCGCACAGTCGCTTCAAAAAAATATTTTAGAGTCTAGCTACGGCCAAAAGCGTATTTTAGATTCCCGTCTGACCCTATTAAAATCATCGTGCGTCACCAACAAAGTGAAAATAATACGGCGTGAAAAAATGAAAAGCGGTAGATATGAATTGAACTTCATGTTTTTGCTTCGAAACTGGCTGAAATACTTTTCAAGAAGTGAAAAGAAGACGGCAATGGTTGAAATTTCTTCCAGCAAAAACAGAGCGTCTAGCAATTTGAATCTTTCCCTAATACTGAAAAGCGTAACGTGCAGATACATGGGCGGACGCACAGACGTACGGATGGAGCCTCAATGAGAATTATAATATAGATTTTTTCCGGGGTAAAACTTTGCTAATAATTTCCGAGCGCGAAGTCGTGCAATTTTCACTTGAAGCTTATTGCCTTATTGCGACAACGTACTCTGTATTGAAGCTTCCTAGTGGCAAAACAAGGTAAACATAATCTTTATCAAGCAAATATCAGCAAATTGTCCATACTGGTTAAATAGAACTAATAGCACATTTTACACCTTGAATAACCATAAAGTAGTAAATAGACCATATATTTCCAGCATTGATTGCTAAGTCAAAAAACCTTAGAGATTATAAAATGTCATTATTAATTCAGTCGCCCAAGGGGAGTCAAAGAAATCACAAAAGATACTCGTAAAAACTGGAGCGACCACACAGAAGTGAGGCCAACAATAAATGTAGACGGCAAATAGCCGTAAAGAAACACACGTGATCACAATTACTTTATCCCAAGATAAAAAGCGAAAACCCGTCGGAAATAAATGGAAATACTCGCAAGAAAGTGGAAGTGTACGACACGTCCGTCTGTGAGTAAAGAGCTGCAGCAGCCTCAAGCCGTGCAGCTGCGCGCTACAGCTGCAGGCGAGGCTGCCCTCTGCAGCTTTAATACCTTACGCTCTCTACAGCGTGCAGCAGCAGCGCTGTCATACAGCACACGTTACCTGCGTGCAGCAGCACTGTCATGCAATACACGGTACCTGCGTGCAGCAGCACTGTCATGCAACACACGGTACCTGCGTGCAGCAGCACTGTCATGCAATACACGTTACCTGCGTGCAGCAGCAGCACTGTCATGCAACACACGGTACCTGCGTGCAGCAGCACTGTCATGCAACACACGGTACCTGCGTGCAGCAGCACTGTCATGCAATACACGTTACCTGCGTGCAGCAGCACTGTCATGCAACACACGGTACCTGCGTGCAGCAGCACTGTCATGCAATACACGGTACCTGCGTGCAGCAGCACTGTCATGCAACACACGGTACCTGCGTGCAGCAGCACTGTCATGCAATACACGGTACTTGCGTGCAGCAGCACTGTCATGCAACACACGGTACCTGCGTGCAGCAGCACTGTCATGCAACACACGGTACCTGCGTGCAGCAGCAGCATTGTCATGCAACACACGGTACCTGCATGCAGCAGCAGCACTGTCATGCAACACACGGTACCTGCGTGCAGCAGCAGTAGCACTGTCGTGCAACACACGTTACCTGCGTGCAGCAACACTGTCATGGAATACACATTACTTGCGTGCAGCAGCACTGTCATGCAACTCACGTTACCTACAAGAAGCAGCAGCACTGTCATGCAACACACGTTACCTGCGTGCAGCAGCAGTAGCACTGTCGTGCAACACACGTTACCTGCGTGCAGCAACACTGTCATGGAATACACATTACCTGCGTGCAGCAGCACTGTCATGCAACACACGTTACCTACAAGAAGCAGCAGCAGCACTGTCATGCAACACACGTTACCTACAAGAAGCAGCAGCACTGTCATACAACACACGATACCTACATGCAGCAGCAGCCGCCCTGTCATGCATACATGTTTCCTGCGTGCAGCAACATCACTGTCATGCAACACACGTTACCTGCTTGTAGCACTGTCGTGCAACATGCTTTACTTGCGTGCACTAGCAGCAGCACTGTTGTGCAACACACATTACTTGCGTGCAAAAACGCCTGCCGTTGCCATAGTTCGCCTGTTTTAGCAGTTTTCATCGCGTAACCTTTCGATGCTCAGGGTATTATCGTGATCCATATGGTAAAGTTTGATGTTGGGTTCTAGACCCCATCCACACACACACACGTGTGGTTAGCGCCGCCAACCACCAATAAGGAAGAGCTCTACCAGACTAACTCACTACAGAGAAATTAGTGAACCCCTCCGTTAAAAACACCATGGTGGGAAAAACTGCGTTGTCAGCTTAGTCAACTCCACAATGCACTAACTGGCGGGGAGGCGAACGTGTGACCTAGAGGTGTGCAAGCGCAGCACCCAAGCACTTCATCATTTGTGGCCGCAAGCGACTGTAAGTTCCCACCTCTGGTTAATTCACCGTTGTTAAAGCTGAATAATATCACATTTAGGCCTATAAATATATATTATCGTTATGCGTTATATATGCCTGTATAACATCTTTTTTTTTCGTCTAAGTACATGGCATCAGTAGTTTAGCTCTAAAAGTGTACCGTAGTTAACTTTTTGTTGTTTAGGCCCTCAGTTGTGATTCGATTTTAATGTAACAGCGTAATGTGGATACTCTGGGACGTTCTTCAGTCATCCAACCAAAATTAAAGAAGAATATTGCTGGTTTGCTATAAAATTTCATCTACGATCGGAGTCCTCTTCCTGAAATGAAAATTCTGTACCGCCAGTCTACCATGGCCGTCATAATATCAGGAAGCTTTGCATTTTGTTAGAAACAACGTATTTATTCAGTAAAATCCATTACCCTCTCTCCTGAATCTGTGGCAGGACAAGGATAGATGTTAGGTTAACTTTAGCGATAAAAAAACTTAAAATTATTCATAGGAATATGTCGGACGCACTAATGATGAAAGATTGTGCAGTGCGTTTAACAAAATGTGTGTAATTTGGTCGTAGTTGTGTGATGGTAGGAGAATGTTTTCAGCATTCGGTTCTCATCTCTAATGAAGCTACATAGAGTTGAATGGCAAACATCATTCTGAAATATGTTGAGCTAGTCATGTCTTATAGATAAGCTTATGAGCCACGCATTTGAAATTCAAAATTATACGTAATGTTTTGACTTACACAAGGCCTGATTTAAATACCAATAAAAATTTCTGGCAAATGCTTGGATGAAGTCAGAGGCCACCAGTTGTTGGACACGGTTGTGTTATTGGAATTATTCAAGGAAGAGAGGAAGGAAATTACTCATAAGCAGGAAGAAAATAAATTCAGTCACTCTGGTGTCCGTGTTGAGAACTATGGAAAAGCAAAAGGGAGCACACGTCGTATTATTAATGAAACCATTTTAAACTCCTTTATTAATCTTATTTTTAAACTTTTTATAGGTTTTTAGCGATTTTTGTTAGTTGCCCTGTAATGATGTGCGCAATAAAAGACGAAATTCTATTCTTAATTATTTGCTTTTTTGCGTTATGTTTGAATGATAAAAATCATAAAAAAAAATCTAGATTCAATTGATATTTCACGTCACTTCATCAACTCTAAAGATTGAAGAATTTCTCTGTATTTCTCAAATTCTAGCCACTGTTGTATAAAATTACGCCTAGTTAAGTTGCGTGGACATAACGAAATACAGAACTGTTGCTGTACTATGAACATGTATGACACTAATGATGCAACAGTATGACGCTCACATGTAAGGCCTACTTAACACAATTTTGATGCAAGATGGGAGACCAACGGTAACAGAACTTGAGCAGTAGTTGAGCCGGGATCGAGCGACGAGTCAGCCAAGCGATCTTTGTGGCGCTTGGTGCGCTGAGCCAGTGAATTTGCTTGGTATGCACAGCAGCCGTGGGGGCACTTACGTTGTCCAAAAATGGGAGGGTAGGGGAGCCTGGGAGGGGTGCGGGTTGTTGCACCTTCCGTCGATGGCGCCAAAGATCTTAATGACCGGTGGTCGACTGCACCTGTACTTATGCTCCTCTGGAGCCAGTTGACCTATGTTTGCAGCTCGAACTAGTGCTTGTGGGTTTCTCAGTGGAGAGTGCAGTCAAGTTGACTTTACCTTTACCTAGTTACCGTAATATAAATAACGTTAGAGCCTAGTTGCCCTAGTTGCTCTGCTTGCAGTGCTTACACCGATCCACAGCAGCGCTGCCTCAAACTTTAGGCTCAGCTTCACTAACTTTAGCGCGCCTCGGCAGTTAGGCGGCCCGCTGCCGTCGTCGCTACCCAGGTGTTGAGTGACCTCCTCCTGCCTTCTATCAGTGACGTCACCATGAGTGGTCCGCGTCCTGTCTATAAAATATGTCAAGATCTAAACTCTAACAGTACGGCGGACAGGGCTAACGAAGTTCACTGTAACTATAAGACATACAAGTCTAGGGATGTGTGACTGGAACAGTTAAACGTACAAGTCTAGGGAGGTGTGACTGGAACAGTTAAACGTACAAGTCTAGGGAGGTGTGACTGGAACAGTTAAACGTACAAGTCTAGGGAGGTGTGACTGGAACAGTTAGACATACAAGTCTAGGGAGGTGTGACTAGAACAGTTAGACGTACAAGTCAAGAGAAGTGCGACTGGAACAGTCAGACATACAAGTCTAGGGAGGTGTGACTAGAACAGTTAGACGTACAAGTCTAGGGAGGTGTAACTGAAACAGTTAGACGTACAAGTCTAGGGAAGTGTAACTGGAACAGTTAGACGTACAAGTGAAGAGAAGTGCGACTGGAACAGTAAGACATACAAGTCTAGGGAAGTGTAACTGGAACAGTTAGACGTACCAGTCTAGGAAGGTGTAACTGGAACAGTTAGATGTATAAGTCTAGGGAGGTGTAACTGGAACAGTTAGACGTACAAGTGAAGAGAAGTGCGACTGGAACAGAAGACATACAAGTCTATGGAGGTGTAACTGGAACAGTTAGACGTACCAGTCTAGGAAGGTGTAACTGGAACAGTTAGACGTACAAGTCTAGGGAAGTGTAACTGGAACAGTTAGACGTACAAGTGAAGAGAAGTGCGACTGGAACAGTAAGAAATACAAGTCTAGGGAGGTGTAACTGGAACAGTTAGGCGTACAAGTCTAGGGAGGTGTAACTGGAACAGTTAGACGTACCAGTCTAGGGAGGTGTAACTGGAACAGTTAGACGTACAAGTCTAGGGAGGTCTAACTAGAAGAGTTAGACGTACGGTACAAATCGAGAGGCTGTCATACATGTTAGTCTGTCTAAAACGTTCAATTTTCCCATCGCCTGAATGTTTTGTAGCGTCATTGTCAACACTTCCGTGCATACCCAAAAAAGTTATTAAAATGTTAGCTGTCGTATGCGTATCTTCAGCAAGTGTCACTAGGCAAGTGGTAGATAGTATCTTGATATTTGGATTAAAATAAAACTCAGGAATCAGTGCACTTTCAAGCTGTTCCAAAGGCACACCAACAGACGAGTGGATGAATGAACACTTTGAAAAGACTAATGCCGATGCCACACGCTAGTCAAAAGAACGAGTACCGTCATCTTTTCGTCCGATCGATATGTTGAGCTTTCGTAAACACAGCTTTGAGATTGCCAAGAAATGGTGTAAAAATGTTTACCGTCAGTTGAGTTTGCTCCGCAAGTGCCGTTAGTTAACTTTCGGAGATTTCAATATAGCTCGAGAAATATGTAACTCAAAATTCTTTGCAAGTGTGTGCTGTTCACTAGGACTCGTCACACATACGGACGAGAAGAGGACGATACTCGCTGTTTTGACTAGCGCGCGGCATCGGCATACCGGACAGATCGGCCATGAGGCGATGCGAAAGGAACGGTGAAACGTACAAGCAGTTGGAGAAACGTTAAACATCCACGGATGTACGGAACGTGCCATTAGAAATATATTATACTGATGTATGCGAAACTATTTCGAGTAGATTTTCGTTTTATTCCTTTGTCTCTAACATACTGTACCCATATTACACAATATTGCCAAGATCTATGTGGTGCTCCGCACCACTATACTGAGCACCACAGCACAGCTGAGCACCACAGCACTGCTGTGCACACAACCCTGCTGAGCACTACAGCACTGCTGAGCACTACAGCACTGCTGAGCACCACAGCACTGCTGAGCACTACAGCACTGCTGAGCACTACAGCACTGCTGAACACCACAGCACTGCTGAACACCACAGCACTGCTGAGCACTAAAACATTGCTGAGTACCACAGCACTGCTGAACACCACAGCACTACTGAGTACCACAGCACTGCTGAGCACCCCAACACTGATGAGCACCTCAGCACCGCTGAGTACCACTGCACAGCTGAGTACCACAGCACCGCTGCGTACCACAGCACGCTCAGCACCACAGCACTGCTGAGCACCTCAGCACCGCCGAGTACCACAGCACTGCTGTGTTATCAAACAACCAAAATACTGCCGCAAAGTTTATGTTGCCGCTACGAGTCACACGGCAGGAAACCGCTTGAACCATCCAAAATTATTATAATATTGGCACCGATATTATCCCCCCCGCCCACCTTTTTGAAAACCTGCAATTAGCTATAATTTCTAGGTGCCCTAGCAAGAAGGAAGCGTGGTAACGCATGTACTCTACGACCGATCTACTGCGTCAGGCACTTCTGTAAATGAGAGCACGCCCAAAAAACTGTTGTTATTCAAGTTCCATGTTTAACCACGACCAGCTACAAACCGTTTTGCAATATTCAGTAGATGATAAGATGCTGGAAATAGCAGTAGTAATAACAGACATCGAGATGTAATAGGATCATGAAAAAAATTGGAAATAAATTGATGTATTACACACTTCGGTGCGTCATACTAGCGTTGCACACTCGAGGTTGGTGAAAGGTAGAGGCAACTAGTGTATCGAAGTCTATGGATATTACTCCTAACATTCTATTTACTTCAGGGCATCCAGACAAGGTAGGTACCTACTTCTTTAAACGAACGCAATACACATGAAGTAAGCCAGCTCTGTGCTAAACTTGACGGCTATGTAATAGTACATGTTCAATCGTTGGCATAAGAATCATTCTTTTATGGGTGGCTTACTGCACTCTACCCGGCAGTAGTTGGTCCAGTGTGAATGAATTATCTAACAGTTGTTAGCTCTTGGATCAATTTCCCTTACCAAAAACGTACAAAATGCCAAAAATTGGAAAATTCCAGCGTTTTATAGCACCTTTGGTGCGATGGTTGGGGCCCCGCACAGTTAGTTAGAGCACCACAGCTGATACTTTTACGTAAGCTGCGTTCCACTGCGCTGTCCTTAACTCTCCCGCGAAAACTTCTCAGTGCTGAGGCGGAAGAATTTCTCTCCGTCACTCTGACATTGCATTAGTGATCACCTACGTTCACAGGACTGAAGCTTTCGTAGCTGATTGTGGAACGATCTAGCTACTAGAAGCTTTACTAGCGAGCACTGCAGCATTGCTGAGCACCACAGTACTGCCGAACTCAACAGCACTTTTGAGCACCACTGCATTGCTGAACTCAACAGCACTGCTAAGCACCGCAGCACTACTGAGCACCTCAGCACCACCACAACACTACTAGGCGCCACAGCACTGCTGAGCACCACCTCAGCACTGCTGAACACCACCACAGCGCTGCTGAGCACCACAGCACTCCTCACTCCTACCACACTGCTCAGGACGGCAGCAGAGGTCAGAGGCTCCGAAGGACCAAAGTGGGGCTGAGGACAGAAGCAGTGCTGAGGACCGTAGCAGCGGTGACGGCCGCAGCAGTGCTAAAGGCCACTGCAGTGCTGAGAACTGCAGTATTGCTGAGGGCCGCAGCAGTGCTAAGGGCCGCAGCAGTGCTAAGGGCCGCCGCAGTGCTGAGGGCCGCAGCAGTGCTAATAGTAGCAGCAGTGCTGAGGGTCGCAGCAGTGCTAATGGTAGCAGCAGTGCTAAAGGCCGCAGCAGTGCTAAGGGCCGCCGCAGTGCTGAGGGCCGCAGCAGTGCTGAGGGCCGCAGCAGTACTGAGGGCCGCAGCAGTGCTAAGGGCCGCCGCAGTGCTGAGGGCCGCAGCAGTGCTAAGGGCCGCCGCAGTGCTGAGGGCCGCAGCAGTGCTAGTGGTAGCAGCAGTGCTGAGGGTCGCAGCAGTGCTAATGGTAGCAGCAGTGCTGAGGCCCGCAGCAGTGCTAATGGTAGCAGCAGTGCTGAGGGCCGCAGCAGTGCTAATGGTAGCAGCAGTGCTGAGGGCCGCAGCAGTGCTAATGGTAGCAGCAGTGCTGAGGGCCGCAGCAGTGCTGAAGGCCAGAACTAGCGAAAACAAAACTTTTCTTCCTCAAAAAACTCGCCCACTTTTTGAAAATTTAAGTTACACCCAAAGACGAGTCCGCAACCACCGGCTCAAATCACCTCACTCGTTTTCATTTTTGCTGCACAATTTCGGCACTGCACTGCTTGGTATTCTCGCTCGTATCTGTGGTTCATGGGAATGAAGAGCAATGGCGGCAAGGGAGCGCGATCACAACAACCTCCCATTATCGCGGCTCGTGGGTCACTGAAGCTTTCCTTCCATCAGAGGCCCGTCCGTACCACCCCGCACCCCTCAAGTAGCTGCCTCCCTAAAATGCAACTCTAACTTTATGTATAAACGATATTAAACTTATCAATGATAGCAATAACAATATTAATTGATATATCACGTGGGGCGAGACAACTTCAGTGATCGCGTGATGAGCAAATGTTACTGAAGGAATGAAAATTAAAACAAAAAGCATAAGCGATGTATTAAGAATGGAAACAGGGAAAGAAAGAAAGCAGTTAGATAAGGAGGAAGAACATTAGAGCTTATTTGTGGTATAGCAGAGACTACAGGGCCCTGTGTACCTATACCTGGTGTACAGCAGTAGCTACAGGGACACCTGTTCCTACACTTGGTGCACAGCAGTAGCCGCAGGGCCCTCTGTGCATATAGCTAGTGTACAGCAGTAGTCACAGGGCCCGCTGTACCTATACCTGGTGCACAGCAGTAGCCGCAGGGCCCTCTGTGCATATAGCTAGTGTACAGCAGTAGTCACAGGGCCCGCTGTACCTATTCCTGGTGAACAGCAGTAGCCGCAGGGCCCTCTGTGCATATAGCTAGTGTACAGCAGTAGTCACAGGGCCCGCTTTACCTATACCTGGTGCACAGCAGTAGCCGCAGGGCCCTCTGTGCATATAGCTAGTGTACAGCAGTAGTCACAGGGCTCACTGTGCATATACCTGGTGAACAGCAGTAGCTACAGGGCCCACTGTGCATATACCTGGTGAACAGCAGTAGCTACAGGGCCCGCTGTACCTATACCTGGTGTACAACAGTAGTCACAGGGCCCGCTGTACCTATACCTGGTGAACAGCAGTAGCTACAGGGCCCGCTGTACCTATACCTGGTGAACAGCAGTAGCTACAGGGCCCATTGTGCCCATACCTGGTGCACAGCAGTGGTTGCAGAACAAGCTGTGGCACACAGCGAGCTACCAGCACAGGCTGGCCGGCTGTGCAATAAATGATGCACACACAAACACCACTGCAACAAGGGGGGGCGCAGCACCACTTGGTATGCAGACCAGCACCACTGCGCCCCCTGGCGGCCGCTGCAGCGCTGCAGTAACTGCTCCTCTAATTTTCTTTGAATAGAACTCTCGACCCAGGCAGCGCTACGCTGTGTGTGTTACATACATCTCCTGTTTATTCTGAGGGGTCGGTCACAGGGCCCATTCTATTTATTATCTTGTTAGGCAATAGATACGATCGACTGGTTATCCATATTGCAGTAACTCGCTTGGCTTAATTTTGGAATAAATGCATGTGAAGGCTTCTGACGAACTGCGTTAAGGTAACTTTTATCAATAAGGGAAACTCCGTCTAGGACATTATTTTACTACTGTTCATAGAGTAAGATTTGTATGAACTACGTTACATAAAGTACTATTCATATAAGTGCATCTTCAAGTCCCTTCAACGCATTGTATTATCTAGAGAAGCTTATCTTACCTCCCTTGTGTTTAATTGAAATAAATACCTACTGAGAATACTGCTAAGAGTCGTGCTAGGGTCTGGCACAGAGAACCTGCAGCTTACCACGCCGCCACTGCAACCACTAGGCCACCACAGCATAAAATGGCAACAAGATGCTCGTGGTGCCCGCTGCATCATGGCGAAGATATTAGGGCAGAAGCCATACAAATATATACGTGCATGGACGGGAGATAATCCGTCAAACCGCGACGCTATTTTTAGCTATTACCTCCGTCATGAAGGTTACATGTTTTTGTATTTATCTCTCTATCTGTTATTCTGTCATCTTTGTCTGTCACCACGAAAATTGAAAAAGTTATGGATGGATCTTTATGAAATTTACAGGAATTGTTAGGAATGTAAATAGGAACAGATGATTAATTTTTTTAGTGAAGATCCTTTCGACCGTTTGTTTGTTTGTCAGCCTAATTTTTTCTTAGTACCATAACTCAAATAGTCATGGACGGATTTTACAATGACCAAGTTTTTTGTGCGTAAAAGTGTTACGTCACATAACCTGCTCATTATATGTCAAATTGTGTTAGTTATTTGTTTTTTTGTCTACATTTTTTTTCAATTCCTATCAGATATTAGATAAAGAAAATGTGAATCGTTAATCTTACCCTACAATATAGCATATCAAAAGGTACATAGCTTCAAAAAATGCTACAAATAAGTATGAATACTTTAGGGCGCGACGCTCCTCATCTGCCGGGCACCGTATCGTTTATCAGTTTTCTGCAGAACAGAAATAAAATGCATGCGTTACTTGTATCCAGAGCGGCCACGTTCTATCTTGAGTTAACATCGTAAAGTGTTCAGTAATTCTAACTGCACTGTGTCTTTCGACTCTAAATTACTTCACTTCCTTGAAACGATCTGTACACAGAGCTATTCTGTGATCTCAGATCTTCTTTTTTTTTTCATTCTTTTGCTTTCTCCGCCCGCTGGGCTGGTTGCGTGGGGGTTTGTTAACCTCATGGAGTTTCTCCGTTCCTACGTCGCCAGCCTGGTGTGATTTAATAATAATAATAACAATAATCAATGCCAGTTTCTCTTTCATTTTTTGAAAAAAAAAATGCTTTGCTGGTCCAGATCTTCTAAACTTCGCTTTGCTTCTCACCCTACTGTGGAAACCTTTCAAATTTGCAATCGAAATGTTTAATAAATATTGCGCGACATCTTCCCCTAGCCTGCAAACTGGAACAATAATATATAATAATATGTAGGCACTGTGCCAGTGACTCTCAACATACTAGATAATAACTCTCTCTTATATTAGTGATTAGCATTATTGACAAGTTAGTCCAAGTGCCCTCTCAGCAGTGGATGTTACGACTGACCGCGCCCCCTGCTGAAAAGGTCAGTTTTATAAAATAGGTTTTCTACATTTCCCCTTCTGCTCCGTGAGGTAGGCAATCGATCGAGATAGCTGACCTAGTCCGCGGGACATTTCCACTCTCTCTCTCTCGCTTCTTTTTCTAGTCTTTATACTTCATTTCCCGCCAGTAGTAGCTCACTTGGTTAACTGAGACTTACCGGCAGGAATGCCGAGATATATGTAACTTTCCTATACCGATGCGACATAATAAACTGCGTTTCACTGCTTGGATTACATCGTATGACGTGGGTGTTGTGGTAAAACAGGAATATAATAATAGGCCTAATTCCTAAGTTAGCGTTGGACACAGCATCCTTATGAGAAAATAACTGACATTTCTCTTTTTCCTTCTCAGAGAGCAATAGTTCAAACTGTAATACGCGATTTTTATTTTATTTATTTTTTATTTTTATACTTCTTGATACGTATCATATTATAAGGGATACGAAAACGCACACCGCATTCTAAACTGTGGTATGTCTAATTTTAGTTTTATTTTTTTATATTTTTTTCGCAGATAGACTAAAAACGTTAAACAAAATCGAGATCGAGAATTTCAATTAGGCCTGTAACCCCATAAACAACGCTCACCCACATTAGCAAAATCCTTTATAGCACTATTTCGATCCACAATAATATGAAAATTAATATCAGAAATACACGATTAATAATAAAAGTTTTTGCTGCCCTATCAATCGTATACAATTCTCTGAAAGAGTCTTTGATCGAGTAAACTTTCTTTCAACAGTTTCTTGGGAAGCATATGGGTGTAGTTCCCGCCGACCAACTGCAGCTCTTCTTGCCTTCTATTCTTACATCTTGAATGCCAAATAATTTCTAAACTTGCGCTAAATATTTCATAGGCTTTGAACAAAACTTTTTTTCCTTTTATTTCATAACAAAAAAGTGTATTGTTTATCGGTTTCGTTTCTGACATTCTAAACAAAAGGAAGGAAATAATCATAAACCCTCAAATCATAATACTATCGAAGAAAATCATGGAGGTACTATCAAAGGAGTACGCATGAGCTCTCTATTATATCATTCAAACAAAAACGTGAAGTTTGACCCAGTTCCAGCGTTGATGACGTCACAAAACTGAAGAGCTAAAGGCACTGTGGCAAATGGTGCTATAGCATGTCAGGCAAAATCTGTTTCAGGATTCTTTTTGCGATTTATCCAATAATTCGTTTGCTTCCAATATTACGAGGGTAGTTCCAAAAATAATGCCTCCTATTGTTAAACACAAAAAGTTCAAAGTTACGAAACCGGAAGTGACACCATTACAACGAGGAAAATTTTGTGCTCTAGAATTTATTTTTCTAGGCAGTCACCGCCATAATCAATGCATTTTTGCCAGCGATTACTGAGAGCCTTGATGACGCAGTCGTGAAAGTTAGCGCCTGTCTGTTTCATGGCGGAAATTACGGCGTTGCTGCTGGAGAAACGTTGCTCACAGGATACGTCCTTCAGAGGTCCGAACTAGTGGAGGTCTTACGGTGTCAGGTCAGGACTATATACATGGTGGGTGAGACAGCACCGTCCAGCCGATCTATGTTACACATTACGTGGTTTTCAAACTTGTGTGTGTTGCCTGACGTTACTGGGTTGCAAACGGAATTTTCCCACTCTTTGGACTTACACGAGCAAGCCAGGCCTTCAGCTGGTCATCGTTTCATCGATCGTAACTATCAGAATTGAAAGTCGCCCCTAATTAAAAGAATTCCAGGAGGATGACGCTTTTCTATTCCAGAAGATGAATGCACGTCACTTTGCCTGTAGATGTCCATGCTAGTCATGGGCATCAAGAGCACACTTTATCACTCTCATCTCTGTCGCCACTCTGAAATCGTCGAACCCATCTCCTAACTGCACTGCATCAACAGCATCGGCTTCGTAAATGTTTACCAGGCGCCAGTGAATGTTGATTGGTTCAATTTTTTTCTGTATGGAGAAATTGAATAACGCATCTCTGCTTCTGACGCGCGTCCATGACAGGGATTGCTTTCTTAGATTGTCAAACCGTCAATATTTGCAAAAGAGAGATGAAACTTCCAAGTCATGATTGCATAAGTTTAGTCATCAGAAGAATGCAATTTGCGATCCCCTCTGATCCTTTCGCGCGGAATAAAAAAATGGGAGTCATTACTTTTGGAACTACCCTCGTAGATAGGCGAAAATAGGGTATCCGTGATACGGTCTCGGGAAGTAACCACGCTGCGCCCCACCAGAGCTTGGAGAAGTTGGTCAATGCTCTTCCAACTATTTCTCAGAAGCTTCCAGGCCGATTTTGACGGTCTTTGGAGGCTAAGCCATCTCTGAGCGCTCTCGACAGCCACTTTCAGGCACTTGATATCAGCCAGCTTCAGAAGCTTTACCCCATATTTCATTGTCCCACCTAAAGGTCACGAAAGAGAAGTTCTACTCTACGAACTTCATAAAGGTTTTGAGGCAATTGCGATTGCGTAATGTATCAGAGCCTCTATATGGATGATGTAGTGAATGAAAGAAGTGGCAGGAGATAGTTTCCCCGCTTCCGAAGTGGTGAGTGACTTCGCTAAGAAAAAACAAGAAAAAAAACTTAAAAAACTTGATTCCGCGCTAATAAGAGCTTTTGCTCTAGAGAACTCGACCATTACCACTAAGGAACTCAGAGAACAGTTGATGTGGCCCATTCGAGCGTGTACGCAAACTATAACACATTTTTCCCTTAGTTTTTTTTTTTCAATCGGATATCACTTTCGCACAACCAAGTATTAGGTTATTGCAAAATAAATGTCCGATTTAAGAAGTCAAGGGAAAAAAATGTGTTTTAGCTAGCGTACCATCGTCGAATGGGCTATATTAACTGGTTTACAAGTACGACATATTTCAAAGTAACATCATCAGCGTAACCAACAAGTAAATTATTGACAAGATGAAACAGATCCATCGTATATACAATGAACAACAAAGGGCCAAGAACACTACCCTGTCTACAAGTACGACATATTTTACAGCAAAAACCCGTACCACAAGCAATAACAGTAGAAACTGCAATACGAAATTATTCATATATTTTTTATGGCTAGCTCGGTACGCCAATGACTAATTCTACAATGACGAATACTTAGTAGTGCCAGAAAAAATGAAGCAGCTTTTCTGTATATCACGGACAAGAAAGAAAGGCTGCCCTGCTCGGTTTATGTATTCCGTTGTGTTATTATTATTGTATTACGGACAGGTAATACAACCCAAATGAAACCTCTTGCAACACCGGGAAGCCCAAAACGCTGCTAAAGCAAATCCAGTAAAAAATCATTCACAGCTGACTTAAACGCCTGCAGGCCAATACGACCAAAAGCCAATGCCGGCAACAAATTCCAACCCGAAGCCGACCAGGGCACGAAGCACCTACAGAACTGATTAGTTCGACATACAACAGCCTCCAAAGTGAAAGAGTGCGCTCCGCGCGCAGCACGAGTCTCTCTCCCAAACACCTTGAGGGCAGGGAGAGAAGAATACAACCAATGCCTCTCACTATTATACACCTTATAAAACATACATAGCTCTGCTACTCTTCTCTTGTGGGAAAGGTTCACTAGATCATTATCAGCGCGCAGCCTGCTCGCTGAACTAACCACTAACAAGTCGGTCCAACAGATGCAAATGAGTGTCAGCAGCTGAAGCCCAGACCGGTGAGCAATACTCTAATACAGGCAGTAAAAACGCATAAAAACATCTCCGGGCAACCTGACTTGTCGCAAAAAGGATAGAATCTGAGAGCTCATTTGAAGTAAAGTAATTTTAATTATAAAATTCAATGCAACTATATCAAATGGCCAATTCTCACGCCTGCCTGATGGCAACATCAAAATTCCGGAAGTGGCTAGGAACGCGCGAAGTGTGGCGAAGTTACCAAGCACGTTGCGCTATAGTCCGGACTGTTTTTTAAAGTGTTCTTAAAATGAAAAATAACGTTCGTTAAAGCGTGCTACATTTTTCGAAAGCCCGCTTGTCGAATCTAAAACCATATTCATTCAAGCACTATCTGCTGGAAATTGAATTGTGATCACTCAGTCTTATCTGCTGAGCTTTTTGCCATTTTCAAGGCCCTAGAAATGATCTCAATGTACTCAGGAGATCATCTCATTTTTACTGATTCACTCTCAGCACTCCAGTTGATAGCTTCAACTCCCAATACATATGTATCATTAATAGTACGTATTCAATCATTGTTGCTTGAAAACAATCGGCAGAAGAGGGTTTATTTGCATTGGGTAAGGGGACATAGCGGTGTCAAGGGAAATGAGATAGCTGATCGAGCTGCTCATTTGGGACATGATAATGACCGCAGTGAGCTGCTACCTCTATCTGATAGCGAGTACCTCAGCAAAATAAAAATAAAATTTCAACAATATTTTGATTCATATTGGAAATTCAATACGAACATTTCCTCAAAGGGACTATTTCTCAGAACTATTCGCGATTCACTGAACAGAAGACCCTTATTTGGTTTTCTCCGGAATAGAAGACAAGAAGTAGCACTGCACAGGCTTCGCTTTGGCCATGCAGGTCTGAATGACTAGGCTATCTGTTCCGCTTTCAAATATCTGATAGTCTACTCCTTGTGTCCTAATATGTGTAGCACTCGGGAGTCAGTTGAACATTACTTACTGCACTGCCCAGCATATGTCGCTTCACGACAACTACTTTATGGCAGACTGCAGTCTTTTAATATAACAAGAACAGATGTACGGCTGCTGCTGGGAGGAGATGAATCACATGCTGATCATCTCCAAGACATCATTCGAATCGGTTACAGGTCAATTCGGACCCATGGACAACTCAGACCCCCCAACTCAGACCCACCCAACTCAGACCCCCGGACAACTCAGACCCCTGCCCAACTCAGACCCCCGGACAACTCAGACCTCTGCCCAACTCAGACCCCCGGACAACTCAGACCCCTGCCCAACTCAGACCCCCGGACA
>LQNS02000141.1:37535871-37547236 GCA_001587735.2 Parhyale hawaiensis | reverse complement strand
CGCGTGACACGTGGCCGTAATGGGAACTTCAAAGTCCAATATCTCGGAAAGTAAGCATTTGCGGCAAAAACGTCATTCGTGGAAAACGTCTTAAAATGGGTCCTTCTACCTATATATGACTTCAAAATATTGAAAATGCGTGATGGTCCTAAAAGCGAATTTTACCTACTCAACTATTTTGAATGATTCACGATCAACATAATGGGATTGGTTAGGCGAAGAGAGGGATTACGAAGTGCGCCGTGCTTAGGTACTGACGCCATATAAGATATACAACATGCATAGACAGCTGGTATCTTGAGTGCCGTGAATATTGATGCAATACCTATATGATGCACAACACACACATGTAGCTGATATCTTATACACCTTCCAGTCAATCATTGCTTTTTTCTGGTCGACCACTGTAGTCAATCAATATACCGCAATGTCCGACCAGTCAATCATTGCGGTTATCTGGTCGACCACTGTCATTCCACCTGTGTTCTATCAATTATCCCTAAGCTCTTAGTCCTAACCTTGAAAAGAAGTTCGCTCCCAAAGGTAGGTATGTACTATCATAAAATATTTCGTGCCTAGGGCTATCCTTCTTCCTGTATAAGTTGAGGGTTCTCTTCCCCATCATTCCCTCTCTCCACCTATGCAAACCAATCTCCTCAACCCTCCTGTCAATAACCCTCTTCCACTTAGCGACCTCCCAGTCTAAACCCTCACCTCTCTCATTGACCATCCTCCAGCCCCTAGTTACGGTACCTCCCCCACCAGTGGCACCCTCCACACGGCCGGATAATTACATTTACATAGTCATAAGTCTTTTACACATTAAATCCCATTTACTGGTACCATTTACCCATACACTCACTTTCTTAACCCATCTTTCCTCACCCCATTTCATCTATTCTCACTTTAAAGTTAGGGCACCCCTTGATTATTCTCTCCCAGAAAGTGCTCCATCCCATGTCCCCCCTAATCGCCTCCACACCAACCAACCTGTTTGCTCCCAAGGCTGCACTGTCTACCAAATTCTGTATTACCTCCAGCTTATCCAAGACTTGCGCCCTCACTGGCAAGGTATCCATTCAATACATAAGGCTAGGGACTGCCAACCCCTTCCAAAGTCCTCTTATAACTTCATACTTATTTGCTCTCACTTTCCCCACACTCGTCAACCTACCACACCACTGATATGCCCTACCCAGTCTCACATTCAAGGTCATCCACCACCATGCCCAAATATTTGTACCTGTGTGTTCTCTGTATATCTTCCCCTGCCAGCTCCCAAGTCTGTACCACAGCTCTCCCCCATTCACAGCCAATACCCGACTCTTTAACTTACTAAACTTTACTCTAAAATCCCCCCCATAGTCTGACACTGCATCCAAAGCTACTTGCAGACCCTCTGCACTTTTACTATAAACTACCATATCATGCGCATACATTAAAATGTTGAGATTATCTGCCCCCACTGTCACGCCCTGCCCACACCTGTTTACCTGCACAGCCAACTCCTGAGTAGGTATAGTGTCCAAATAATAGAGGTGACAAAATAAACCCTTGCCTAACCCCACGGTCTCCGTCCACTCTGTCTCAACATCCCCCAATACAAACTTAGCCTTGGTATCCGTGTACATACTCTTTACTATGTTGATCACCTTGGCACTGAATCCACACCTACCTAAAACCTGAAATAGAATATGTCTATCTACTCGGTCATACGCCTTCTCCACATTCAGAAAAGCCATGTAAACACACCTCTTCTGTCTTTCAAAACACTCAATAACTTATCTCACTATGTACATGTTATCCTCTCCCCTCCTATCAGCTCTTAAACCATTTTGTTCCTCCCCCAACAGACCACACCTCTCAACAATTCCTCTCATACGTTCATTCAATACTGCACAAAATATTTTTCCTACTGTATCCATAAGAGCTATTGGTTTATAATTACCTAACAATTTCCTTAACTTTCTCCCACTCGTATGAATTAATATAACCATACAGTCGAACCCCGTTTACCTGGACTTCTCGGGGCGAGAGCCAGTCCGGAAAATCGGGGGTTCCGGGAATTTGGGATTTTTTCTCGGAACAAAAACCTCAAATACCCTACTTTTTCCGAACACTTTCCAAACATTTTCCAGTCATTTTCCGAACATGTTCCGGCCACACGAAATCATTCCGTACCACCTTTCTAGCCCAATACAGATATGTTTACCCTATCATTTTCACCCCAGGTGACAAGTGTAACTATGTGCATATACATGTAGCTATGTACACTGTACAGTATGTATGTACTATACANTATATATTACTGTACAGTACAGCACCTCTAATACTGTAATTCAAAACTAGAGAAACACTGTAGGCTACAGTACTGGTCATAGGTACTAACTGTACTTACTGAACAGTTATTAGTACCGTATTATATACCATACTGTATGCATAAGGAACACGTCTTAACTGCAGTCTAGCATACCTGGCCTAGCCTATCACATAGCTACTGTATGTCCATGTGCAATTTAAAACACTAACATTTGTTAGGACATACGGTACTGTATGTATACAACATCCTTATTTCACATCCTAATGAAAACTGTTGAAACAACATGAAGCGCAAGAAAAAATCTTGTACATACAGTACAATCATACACAGTTCACACATGAACGATCATGCACAAGCGAGAACAGCGCTGCAACTAACTCTCCAGAATTTGCGTCCGATTCGGACAGTCAGATGTGCGCAGAAGTGCATTCTGTACTTCTGCGCCGCGTCACGTCCGAGTAACTGAGATTTGTCCGAAGCTGCAAACCACATGTTCCGGGGCGTCACCTCAGACAGTCGGAAAATGAAGCTGATCTTTCGGACTTTTTCCGGACTTTCATTGACGTCCGGAATGTTACCCCATTTACTCGGACAAAAAGTCCGAGGCTCCGAAAATGAAAAAAGTCCGGGAATCTGGGGTTTCTGGGTAAGTGGGGTCTGAGTGAACGGGGTTCGACTGTAATTTCATTCCAATCTCTAGGAACCCTTTCTTCCTCCCATACCCTCACATACAGATCCCTCAGCAGTTCAGTCATCCTTTGCCCTCCATTTTTGTAGAACTCATATGGAATGTTGTCAAATCCAGCTGCTTTCTTTTCCTTCAATCTTTTCACCACCCTACCAATCTCCTCCACTGTTGGTGGGGCATCCATATACTCCAGCTGCCTACCCTCCATCTTCATTTTAGGCCCCCTACATGCCCCTATTCTTGCATCATTCATTCCTCCAATTTCTTCCCAAAATTTCTTAATTTCCCCTGCAATTTCATTTTTCCCTGTAACTACCTTATTATCAACCAGTATCTCTTTAGCATTTCTAGCTGTTCCATTTTCCCCTCTAAGGAATCTATAACTACCACTCACTACCCCTTCTCTTCCCTGATTTCTCAAGTCCTGAACAATTTTCCTATCTTCATCAGCCATTGCTTTCTTGATTTTTGTTCTTACAGCTTCCTTCTGTTTCCTATGTAATGTCCATACCCTCTCATAATTCATCTCATTAATCCGCTTCCTTTGTTTCCTCATCCTTCGAGCCTCTCTGTTCAACCTTTTTCTCTCCTTTCTAGCCTCCTTTTTTTCATTTGTCCACCAAGTCCTAACTGGTTTTCTTTTTGGGGCTGTCCACCCAACAGTTTCTTCCCCTATTCTCCTAAGCTCTCTCGTAAGTGCCTCATTAGCTCCATCTATCTAGTCTCCCGACTGCCCCTCCCATCCATCTACCTCGGCCTGGAAAGTTACAGAATCAGCATCCCTCAGCTTCCACTTCCTCTTCCCTTTTACTTTTATCTACACTGCATTTACATGTGACACGCAGAACATTATGATCTGTTGCTACATCCCATTCCCCCATTACATCCACGTCCATTCCCGCAACGATTCCTCTCATAGACTCATTTACAAGAACATAGTCGATTGCAGATTCTTGACCTCTTGCTCCCCAAGTTACTCTCCCTTCAACTATAGTCTCATTGAGAATCTCAAAGCCACATTCCTCCACAAAGTCCCTCAGAAGCTTACCATTTCGATTCATCTCCTCTCCCAAAATCCCAATGTGGTCATTCATATCCCCCATTATGATAATCTGCTCATCCTTAAAATTAATCACACAATCTAGCAACTATCTCATATTTAAGTTTGTTCTCCTGATGGGCTCCCACACTCTCAACGGTCATGTATACCACTATCAAAATCAACATTCCTTTTTATTGTTAAACTCAATTTCTACTTTCATCCCCAAAATATCCTCACTCATGTCTGAATCGCCCTCCTCTAATTCCTGCATACTAATTTCTTTATCGTTCATACACATCACAGCTACTCCCCCAGCTTTCCGTCTTTGTTTACTTCTGCTTTTACCCACCAGATCTTACTGCATACCACTTAGGTATATAGATTCTTTCCCTTAACTGTGTTTCGGTAAGGCAAAAGATATGAACACCTTGCTCTCCCACTTCCCTGCACAAGTCCTCAAATTTCCCAGTATTCCATCCCCCAATATTAACATATGCAAATGTTCATTGTTTCTCCCTACCATTTACTTGTCATGCATGACCTACCCCACCACCTTCCTGAAATCCACACATCACACGCTCACTACTTCCTATCCACACTACCACTCGATTTGCAACCACACTACCTCTCCCCTCCACATGGTGGCCACTCTCACGCACATCCTTGTTGGCTCCTAATAGTGGGTCCAAGTCTACAGAGGACACAGTCATAACATCTCCCTCTCTATGACTCTCTGAACTATACTTGCAAATTTCCCACTGCACTTTCATGTTTACCTCCCGCCTCACTTCCTCAAATTTATTATTCTCCCTTTGTTGAGGAAGGATACTCATAAACTCTACCCGTATTTTTTCCCTTTACGCTCAATTTCCTTGGCTGTCTCCAGAATTTCCTCAACAGTTGCCTCCACACCCATTGCCTTCAGGCCATTCCCACCCCCCTGCAAGACTACCAAACCTTCATCCAACCCTGCCGTTGCTGCTGCGGCCCTAGCCTTGATCTCCTTAATACCAACACCGTTCAGTGAGATCTGAATGCTACCCTTCTCTTTGCATTGGCTATTATTCACCAGTTCCCTCATAGTATCATCCCCTATCATGATTATGGGTGTGGCTTGCCATCCTTCCCAGTCTTTCTTCCCCTCATCTGCTCCCCTGTCGGTCCACCATTCCCACTCTTGTCCACTGCTTGCTTCTTACGGCTTTCAAAATTAACATTCTTAGTCCCTTGTTTGGCCTCAACACATGATGTATGCAGATAGTGTGGTAGTTATGAGTAAGAGCGGATGATTAACAGGTTGTATTGTACCCCATGCGGTGTCAGAGTATAAATATAAATATCTTTGTTTGGTGGTTAATAAGTTTGGTATGGTGGAGCCTATCTATATGAAAATTGGTATGGCGTATAATTGGTGTGGAAGACTAGAGAGTGTAACAAAAACAAGAGCCAATAAGTATGAGGTAATTGGGGGTAGAGGGGAATCGCAGTGCCAAGTGTGATGTAGCTATGGGCTGAATACAGTGCCAGGTAGTGCTCAGGCTTGGGATAAATAAATGAATCCCATTTATTTCTCATACTGATGCTGTGTCCAACATGGCTAGGGCACAACACCCTGTTTTTTTTTCTTGATGCTAACGTAAGAATAATACTAAACAATAACATAGGAGATTATTAGCATCGTGTTTGTTGAGAGCTCCTCGCACAATGCCTACAAATTATTAATGAGATGACACTGACACTATTTTCTATTAATTAAGAGAAACGTCTGTTGCTCAGAGTTAAGGCGGAAAATGTTTTTGAAAGTATGAAATACAGTATGCTGTAAAAAATAGGCAAGGGTAAGATGTTGCGTAGTAGTAAACGGTACATTTACAAGGTTTTCAAAATAGGGAGAATAGTAGAACATGAAATTTAGAAGATATAGACCCGCCACCCACCCTTCAGGAGCGAGAGCGAAACTGACATGCATGACAAGAAAAGAAAAACTTGAGAGTCCAAATGTACCTACAGTAGTCAGAATTTCAGTATGCACTAACTAACAAACAATCAAAACAAAGATCATGTATTTCTGATATAGATGCAGTGCTTGAAAAATTGGGGCACAACACCCTGAGGTTCTCAAGCTTAGGCCTATATACAGTAAAATAATATTCTTAAAGCTAACACATGGGACAAGATTTAAAATAGGTTCGACAAATAATAGTAGGGGGTAAATTGTGTTAACCGGTTCAAAAATAAAGTGACAAAATAGCTAGATTTTGGACGGATGTTTCATTTTATTCTATAGTGATGAGGAGGAAGAAGTTTTTTTTTACCTAAAAATGGTACATATGTTACTGTTTGAATTATGGTGCGTAATACGTGTGGTGTAGAAAAATTATATTCTATAGCCTATATCTGATAGGAATAAAGAAATCTTGAAATAAAATAGAATATATAATTTATATTTACCGTGAAAAATACGCTACACATGCCTAATTCATTAGGCTATACCTATAACTGTGATTCCCCTATTTCTAATAGGCAAGAATTTATTGGTGGAAAACAGCCTGTGGGGGCATTAGAAAAGAAGAGTAATCAGAGATCACATTGGATGAAACGAATTAACTGAGATGTTTGCCATGCTTGAGAGAGTGATTGTCACATTTACCTTAGAATTTTAGCAATGAAGCAGATCAAAAATGAATCATTTTCCTACTTGAATGCAGCACCCAACATATTAGGAGAGCGCAGCACCATGCATCTTTTATTCTTAGCTTAAAGCTAACATAAGTGTTTTTATCTTTATTCTTAAAGCTAACACATAGGGCAAAATTTGCCAGACGCCAGTTTTTGTTTAAAGCTTTCATGTTAGTACTATGATAAAAATGAAAGTGCAAGACTAAAACTAGATATATACAGTATACTAAACACTGTAAAGTGCAACAAGATTAGCTAACATGAGTGCTTTAATCTTTATACTTGAAGCTAGGCCTAACACGTGGGACAGAATTTACCAGACGCCAAATTTTGTTTAACGTTCTAATTTTATAATAAAAATGGGAAAATGTAAAGCTAAAACTAGACATTCTAAACAGTGTAAAGTGCAACAAGATTTGCCAGATTTTTTTAACGTTTTCATTCTATCTCTGATTACATGATTCAATTACTTTACGCCTGTGCAGACGGTCTCTTCCATGGTCCTACGCAAGGGAGAAGCTAGAATCCTAGTTGTTTAGGTCAACCACATCAATCTGCAGCCCACCTTCCGAAACGGAAGGGGGAGGGGGGGGAAGTATTGAGAGCCTATCTAACTTTGAAAGAAAGACAAAAAAATGCTTCAAAATGAAAAAAAAAAAACTCGGTAGAAACGGCTAGCTCATTACAGAGTATTGAACTAAAGAAAATGAAATGGCTATGTGGCCACATCCTTCTCATGAGCTCCTAGCTATCTAATAGAATCTTTAACTGCTACTTCTAATGTTCAGTAACTGCAGGCATTCCAGAATATAATTAGAAATGCTTCTCTGAAATGAAATAACACAAAATTTAATAGGTTATAGGTTTCTAATAAACATAGCTAAGCAATAGTTGACCTTAACTGTCCTAACAGTGAAATGGATTTCTAAATAGAAACACATTAACTTATCCTTTTAGTTGTGCAGAGGATAGGGGCATAGCTGTGGCGTAAGGTTTGAAAGGGGTATGGTAGTTGGTAGAGGGAGCTATGTTTGGTGGTTTCAAGGCTTGTTTGGAGGGTGTTTGGGGAGGTGTAGGAGGTGCTTGGGTATGGTGGAATATGGAAATATTTTGAGTAGAGTGATAGAGTCGTGAGTACTTGGCTGATTCTAAAGCGTGAACAAATCTTAGACTCAAAGTCAAATTCAACCCTAATTGCAATCAGGAGATTCCCGGTTTAGATGTTGCTGCAAGTGGTCGTGTGATGTTGCTGGTGTCAAATTCTTACGTGTGAAGGCCTTCGGGACGTCTCTTTCGTGCCCACTTTGCTTCCCTCCCAATTTTATACTCCTACTTGCTCTTGCTTTATTCCATTCTTCCTGTTTTTCCTTGACTTGCTAGTTGCTGTCCCCACGCGCATTGATCCTGTGTAGGAATACCTTCATGCATGGGTTCCCCGTTTCTCTTGGCATAGCCTACCTACCATATGTCGTTTGCTCTTTCTTCTGTGATATTGTTCTGCTCGGAAACAGAGGCGTTAACTTCCTAACTATAACTAACTTCATGCGCATGGCTACCTATTTGTGTATTATCATCGAAGATATTATCTTTTCAATCATTTTTCTATACAGTATTCTGAATAGAACCTACACTGTCTAACACCAAAGCAGTCTATGTAATGTCCAAAAGAGAGCCAACCTTTTGTTGAGAGAGGCCCTATTTCCATTGATGAGGGTTTGGACTACGTATGGCAATAGCTCATAGAAGGCCTGGACGTAAGTTCCGGTGTCTCTTTGGGCATTGGCCTATTGGTTCGTCTACTGCTGCTTCTCTAATCTTCGGTAGACGATGGGTCAACGCAAATGCTAATGGATCATGCTTTAGAATCAAATGAAATACCAGCTCCTGTCGGTGGAGAAGTGCTCCTACGGTTGAAGCAGTCAATGGTCCATCAGCTAGGCCTATTTTCAGTGGATATCCTCTATCTGGTCTGTTGGATTGTTACCAAGATGTGTTGGATGTACGAGGTACCTGGCTTCACCTCTTTCTCTCTCTGATGGTTCACTATCTGATGACCCTAACTTTACAGGTTTTTCTACTGCAGGTCTACTAAGAAAAGCAAGATTACATTGATGAAGTGTCATTGCTCCTGCTCAAAGGTTGTTCTGCAAATCCTTGAATTCTCAACTTGCTCTTCCTGTTGTCCTCGTTGAATATTTTGAGGACAATTCCCTTCCTAACAAATTCTTATCCATTAACTTCGAACTAACTAAACTCATCGCTGCCTCTCCATTTGATCAAGCAGTTGTGCATCATGTTCATTTCAATAGAAGCGTACCTAACATTTTGATTTTGACCCTTAATGCTTCTGTTGCAGATAAAGTACCTTCTCTCCTTGATATTAAGGAACTTGGGCCATGGAAAATTTCTTGCTTTCCATCTCCTCAAACTCCTCCACTTGGAATGATTGGTCTTTTATGCCTTGATACTTCGGAGGCTGAAATTAGGGAAGCACTGACAAGTGCAGGATTCCATATTCGTGATGTGGCGAATATTCGCATCCGCGGAACCTCCGCACCTTTTTCGACATCCGCAGCCGTATCTGCTTCCGCCGATGCTGAGATGGTAACATCCACAATCGCATCCGCGGATATTAACTGTGAAATTCGCAGCAAAGGAGGTGCAGGTTTATTACTGTACACATAGATCATCCATTGTACTGAATGCTGAAAATCCTAATTTGGATTGAAATGTGCGCAAGTGCTGTCCCTGTCTACAAAGCACCATCTAAGTTCTTTCCTCAAGTGTGTGCGTTTTTGGTGTTGCGAATATCCGGTGGCCACGTTTCCTTTGTTTTATAAGCAGGTGGCTGATGTTCTTTCCCCAAGCTTGCAGTGATTTTCCGGCGCCTAATATGGATAGGAAATTTTCCTCGTTGTTGGCGAACTGGGAATATTACTCCTATTCCCAGGGGTCCGGTGTCGCCCTATGTGGTCAACTATCGACCCATCACACTGACGCCCATTTTGTCGAAGGTGTTCGAGAAGTTGATCGCTGATACGCTGAGATTATGGGGTTGCTGCCTGCCGGTCAGTTTATGTACAGAATTAGCTTGGGTTGTTGTGACGCTCTCTTGTCGGTGTCACACCATTTACAGTCTGCACTGGATTGTGGGTCAGAGGCACGCTTTGTCCAGTTGGACTTTAGCACTGCGTTTGACAGGGTTAACCACAGGGGTCTATTATACAAGCTGGAGTCCTTTGGTGTGGGTGGTAGGGTTTTGTCAATCATTTGTGATTTTGTGTCTGTTGACGGCGTATTGAGCGCCTCAGTTGTGGTGGTGTCGGGCGTCCCTCAGGGTAGTGTGCTTGGCCCGCTGTTCGTTCGTTCTCTATACTAGTGACTTGTTCTCTTCGCTTGAAAACACGTTGATCAACTATGCCGACGGTTCCACTTTGATGGCAGTGATATGTGCTCCTCGCCTGGGTGATGCTGTAGCTCAGTCTCTGAATAGGGATTTGTCACTCATTAGTGCATGGTACTCGGCTTGGAGTATGAAGCTGAATGCTAGTAAGACCAAGTCGATGATTATCAGTCAGTCTCGGACACTTGTACCGCGGCATCCTCAACTGGAGATTGATGACACTTTACTTCTGGAGTCTAGCTCCTTGGAGATTCTTGGTGTTGTCTTTGATAAGAAGCTTACCTTTGAGCCGCATATTAGGAGGTTGGTGTCACGCGCTTCCACTAAGATTGGACTCCTGCGTAAGGTGAATTCCGTGTTTGGTGATAGGTTGCCCTTAGCTAGATGTATTTATGCGTTTTTGCTGCCTGTGTTGGAGTATTGCTCACCGGTCTGGGCTTCAGCTGCTGACACTCACTTGCGTCTGTTAGACCGACTTGTTACTTCAGCCAGCAGGCTGTGCGGTGATAATNGACTCGTGCTGCGTGCGGAGCGCACTCTTTCACTTTGGAGGCTGTCATATGTCGAACTAATCAGTTCTGTCGGTGCTTCGTGCCCTGGTCGGCTAAGATTTGGAATTTGTTGCCTGCATCGGCTTTTGGTCATGTTGGCCTGCAGGCTTTTAAGTCGGCTGTTAATGGTTATTTGCTGAATTTCCTTTAGCAGCGTTTTGGGCTTCCCGGTGTTGCAAGATGCTTCTTTTGGGTTGTAGTTATTACTTGTCCGTGGGAGCTCAAGCGTGAAGTTTTAATAATAATAATAATAAGTGTGAAACCTAGATTTTGGGCACCGGACGGTCCTGTCGCTATATTTGTTAGGAATAAATAAATGAAAAACTACTATGGACAAATCTCTAGTGCTCAGCAGAATATTCACTATCCTTCACTATCATGTTCACATTATACATATAAGCCTAACCTTTGTCTATCTACTACTAAGCTTTAATCCCCCAGTCAAAAAAAAAAAAAAAAAGAAAATTAACATCTTTGAAAAAAATGGAGGCATTGAACTTTGCTTTAACCGTGTTAACATTTATGAATGCTTTCCACTTAAGAACTGCTCTAAATAGGTATTGGACAAAGCAAAAATTTGATGGACTAAGGTCTGGCAAGTACCTATGCAGAGTAAGGATGAACTTCCCTACATGAATATATGTACATGTATATGGTTTTTATTTCTTCAATTTTTGCAGAA
>LQNS02000141.1:37523740-37535778 GCA_001587735.2 Parhyale hawaiensis | reverse complement strand
AAGAACTGCTCTAAATAGGTATTGGACAAAGCAAAAATTTGATGGACTAAGGTCTGGCAAGTACCTATGCAGAGTAAGGATGAACTTCCCTACATGAATATATGTACATGTATATGGTTTTTATTTCTTCAATTTTTGCAGAATAGGTCTAGCTTTCTTGTCTTGTAAAATGACTGCTTTTCTCTAGACTAGAGCAGGATATTTTCTACCCAGCGATGCAATAAGATGTTTGGAGTTGCTGACAGTGAATGTCTACAGTCAGTTTTCATTGCTCCAATTCATGTAAGTGAACCTTTGTGGATTTCCTTCATCCAATTAGTCATATGATTCACTTTGAAAGCTTAGTCTACCATAGCTATAGATGTGTTGAAATTATAAATAGCAGTAGGTTTCACTGAAAGTTTAGTTGAAATTAGTGTCAGTCTTCTCATTTCACTTTGAATACAATGGTTGAGGTTCCATCTGATGTTTTAGTTTGGCTACAGAAGAGTGGATAAAACTTTCCGCCACCCCAAATAGTTGCTATTAGTGTTGACTAGTTCTAAAAACTTGTAAGTAGTCATAACTAATTATAAAAACTTGCAATTAAGTAGTAGCTAACTAAGTAGTTGTAAATACTAAATGGTGTTTACTAGTTGTAGTTGGTCTCAACTAGTGGTAGCCTAACTATTCCTAACTAGAACTGATCAATAGCTGTAACTACAGGGTTGCTATCCCGGCCATACCTACCTGGAAAACCTTAAGAAATCAAGGGACATTAAGATCATTCTTCAAGTCATTGAAAATTCATTGAATTTCAGACAGAATTTGTTAACTTCTGGAAAAATGATTGAATATGCGGGCCTACCTATGGAAACAAACTTACATATTTCATGTTCAAGCACTGAAAAAATGTTTGGCGATAGGCTATCTTTTTAGTGCATTTGTCGATGTAGTAGCTATAGACCACTCAATAGAAGAAGGAAGTAGCTCCACTTGCCTCCAGAGTTGTTTCCTTTTATGCCATAATGTAGCCCCAGTTCACATTATTGTGTCAAGATGAAGTAGGTACTAATGTGCTCCTTGCTTTCCGAGTGTTTTATTTAGTGGTTAGATACCTACAGCTTCTTGATGTTGTCCTACGTGCTATAATCAGGCTTATTCGATCAATTACAGTGGAGAGTTGAGGTGTAGCTACCATGTAACGATACCACTGTTGCTGCTGATACCAATACTGTACCTAGCAATTAGCCACCACACCGATACCTACCTTAAAATTGCCAATAGGTACTTAACATAGCAACATTAAGGATACCGGTACTTTTGTGGAAAATTAGCAATACAGTATCCATAAAGATACTGTTCTTCCAAAAGTACCTATGTGGTTATTTTGTTAAATATTATTTATCTCTTCAAAATATTAGCTTCATGATTCATGAATTTCTTGAGAAACCTTATAGTAATGTTGAGTAACATAGTAACTGAGGCCTCGCAGGCCCAGTGTGGAGCTTCATGTCAAGAAATTGAAAGACACATTAAGGTGCTGTTGGACTAAGTGTGTTACGTGAGCTCTAACCAGACGAATCTCTAATTTGGTTATTATTTTTTGTTTATAGCTACATGTATTTTTTATTTTCATTTTTTTTTATTTGAAAATGGTACCGTAGAATGGGGTAATTGAGATCATATGGGGCAATTGAGATACCGGTATAGTGGGGGTAATTGAGATCAATGATTATTGTGGCCTTGTTAGAGTATGTACTTACACAAATCAGAACATATTTTTAATGTCAAATCCTGGCAGATACCTACCACAAGCCTATAGATTGTGTAAGTACTCTAACAAGGCTACAATCATTGATCTCAATTACTCCCACTATATCTCAATTGTCCCACATGATCTCAATTACCCCATTCTATGGTACAATAATTCTTCATAGTTCTTCTCCACTGTGCTAAAGATATTAAGATAATAGACTAGGTACTTACAAAAAAGATTATTCCTCTCATTTCATGATGGAAAACTTCAGAGTTAAATATGGCAAGGTTAATAAAGTTTTGTTAGATATAGCACTTACACCAGCAAGCAGTGAAATTGACTCCTAACAGTACCACTTCTGTGGTTCACCTCATGGTGGGCCAAACGGTGCCAGCTCTGGTCCAAGTGGTTGCTGTAAACAAATAACATCATCATTACAATACTATTGCCCTTGCGGGCTGGAACATGACAACAAGTGACAACAATAAAGAATATGTTTTGATCTAAAAAAGTTAAAATGACTTATAGCTACTAACCACATTTGGTGTAACAGAAATTTCCTCTTTGAGTGTTTCAATTAAGTAATATGCTAAGACATTGCCCAAAAATCAAAATTAAATACAGTCTACATACAAGATCTATAAGAAAAATGGTAGCTAACTGGTAATTTGTAGGTATGTATATATATATATATATAGACTATATGTATATATCGAAGGTTTATCCACATTGGTATTTTTTGTTGACAAAAAATCACTTACAAATGAGGATAATACCTAAATTTCTATACCAACTCAGAAAGAAATTTGAACATAAACTCAAATACAGTATGTATGTGCAACTGAGAGCTAAGAAGTGTTTAGCTACAGCCTACTTGGCAAACTGAAAATAGAGTTCATTAGCTGCTCTTCAACATTGATACTCCTAGCTACCTATAGGTGTAGTGGCTCGTTAGATGATAGATTAGATTGTCAAAGCAATAAATTATTCAAGGGCTATACAAATATAAGCCTGCACTTCCTCTTGTTTTAATTATGTAGCTAGCTATGTAGAGGTATAGGGCCTATTATGTTGAATTCTATTTAGGTGAACCATAGGTATGTTGAAAAAAGAACTGGTGTTGTGTTGCATAAATGCTTAAACTATAGGAGTTAATCATTTGCTATCTTATGTAAAAATATTTCATTTCATGAGATCTAAAAAAAAATATGATATTGTTTATAAAAAATTGATTTAATCGGTTGATTAAATCCATTTTATTTAATCAATGCCCACCCTGATTTATTTCATAGCTAAATAATAGACCAATTATGCAGTAGAAGGCTGACGGTATAACCCGGACCCCATGTGAAATGTGATCACAGTGTGTCAACAAATAAGGTACCTATTGCCTGGCGCTGTGAGGATTATAGTTGATTTCATGAGCTTTCCCCAGTCACAAGTTCCATAGCCAACCTGTGCCGCCTGGACCATTGGATCTCCCTGGAAGCCACCGGTCATTCCAGGTTGAATGCTCCACGGATAGTCCGATCAGCCAAGAAGACTACGTTCCAACTCCCACTCTAGTACTCATACAAGAGGGGAACTAGCTCTGGGACGAAGTCTAAAGAATAAAAAAAAGGTAAGCGTGCAAGAAGAGATAGGCCACAGCTGGAAGCAACAGTGGGGCTCCCAGTAGCCCCCCCCCCCCTAGAGGGGAGGAGGTCGTTCAACCCATACAAATTTATCCACTGGGCCAGCTAAGGTAAGCAACTCAAACTGCTTATCTTTGTTTTGCGTGTTGCACGTTTTTCCTTTCTCTTCCCCTTCGAGGTTTAGCACCCTCTCCTCTTCAGGAAACCACAAAACTCCGCCCTGCTTCGCTGTGGGTATACTGATGCTACGGGCAGAGGTAGGTAATCCACCGTAGCGATACCTCTACAATTAGTAAAAATGTTCCAGTGAATGATTTTGATGGTGTGGTGCGGAAGGCAGAGTACCTCTGGCTGGAGGATCAAAAGTTTCCAAATTTCCTCTGTTTTGTGGTTTAATTTGAGAGTTCTTTTCGTCGTGGAAGTTAAACTCTCGGACGACCCCTGGCTTTAAATACTGTCCTAGATCCTGGCTCACGCAAAAAAAAAAAAAAACAGTCCGCACCCGTTCTTGTACTTACACAGGAGTGGAACCGGTTCTGGAACTAAGTCCAAAAAATTTAGTCCAAGTCCCGCTGTTGTACCATTATACGAGTGGAACTTAGCTCTGGGATTAAGTGCCCTCAGGGATATATTCTGGCGGGCCCTTTCCCTGCCACAATACATGTGGGCCTCACGAACGCAAGTGCCTTACCCGCAGGTGATGTTGCAGTTGGCCGCAGTTCCTGTTGACAAGGTTAGTTTTGTAAAGTTAGATTCTTTATTTTTCCCTTTCTGTTCCTCGAAGTGGGCTCTCGATCGAGATAGCCGACCAAGTCCGTGGGACGTCTCTACTCTCTCACCCTCTCTCGTGTGGAAGGCCTTGAATGGGGCCGTCCACTCGAGTGTTTTTTTTTTCTATTTTTTACGCCTTTCTCCCACCAGTAGTAGCGCATAAAGCTACCCGAGTTTTTCCGGTAGGAATGCCGAGATAATATATTCGTACTGATGAAAAGCATAATATTTTTTTTTTTTCTTTGACCTTCACTCTTGAATCGCCTCGCTGCATTTGGGGTGGTAAAACACTGAATCTAATCTAATAATGTGGGACTAAGTCTCCAAGAAAAAAACTGCGGCCACAAAAAATTGTGGAGTGCCTTACCTGCCGTGTGATGAGTGTGACGACTGTGAATGGTCCCCTGAAGCGGAGACTCCCCTGGCGGCGCGAGTTTGGTGTTACTGACAGAGGTACTCTGCCTTCCGTTCTACCACTACAAAATATCTTTCGTTGGGATATTTCTACCATTTTGTAATTGGTCTGTTCTTTTCAACTGATAATGGGTTATCTCGATATGTTGTAAACGAAAATTAAACTAATTTCTCTGTATCATATCTGGACACTATCGGTTACTGTAGTCTTAGCTAGGCCCTCGGCACGTGTTATTTATCTCCACCGCCCCTTCTCGTTTTCCACTTTCATGCTACCATGGCTGAACTACGTAACAAGTTAACTCATCGCTTCACCATTTTGAGACGGTTCTGCGTATCTCCTCGTATGACGTCAGGTGGAGCGAAAAACGTCGGTGTTGCGCGAGTATCAATAGTATTCCTGATTCGTTCATACCATCATTTCCGCTACCATGAGCTTATATATAATTGATGTTTGGCTATTTTGATCACAGAAAAGAGAACTTGGTGAACCTTCGTCGTTTTCCTAAAGCTCCGGAGTAGGGAAAAAAGTGAGTTTTAACACCAAAAGAGTATACTAAGTTTTTGCTCTCACCGATAACATCTACTGCACTTGTCACCTTTTTTGCGTCAGCAAAGTGAGAAACCACTACGTATTAATTATGAGTAATTCAATTTTCCCTCAAAATTTTTCCAAGCAACCACAGACAACATTAATTTCTCTCAAAGAAGTCATGAAACTTGAAACAAAATCTTTCGTGTTAAACTTTGAACGCTTGTCGCCAAGTTGCCCTTAATAATTACGATTCTCTCGGAAAACTTGAAAGAAAATGTGATGTCGTCGGGGAAACTGTGTAATTACAAGGAAGACCTCCTTTGAACGACTGATCTGTGAAGCTTGAACTAGTAAAAAAAAAAATACTCCTTCGTTTGACAGTTAGCAATATTTTAATGAGAAAAGCTTTTTCAAATACAAATTTCACGAGTAAAGTTTATAAATGTGTACTTAAAGTTACTTTTTAGAGTGTTTAATACTCCATCAATAATACGTATTCAGCTGTAGTTTTTCCTGTAAGCCATGTTCTTCCGCGGTAATTTTTCATGGCGGAGTCCACTAGTATGATTACAAAAAAAAAGCTATATCAATACTTAGGAGGCCTTAGGTATGTTGTTGTAATTGATTTCTTCGTCTTTCAACCTGGTTGACATTTTATTGCCGTATTTCTAGCAAACGGATTTTTGCATCACACAGTAAACAGCTGTGATCGAACTGAAATGATTACATTTCTTTTTTTCTTCATGAAAGCCCACGCTCACCGTATTTATAAAGCAAGTAACAGGTATGAACTAACACTGTTTGCTATCTATCTCTCCACCTGACGTCATAGGAGTGGGCGGGGCTTAACACGCTTCATGCGCATGAGTTAACCTGTTCGTTGTTCAGCCATGCATAGGCCTACTACTGTACTGTGGATCATGCTTTTCCTCCTTCTTTTTCTTTCCCCACTCACTGTACTTACATTCAGGCCATACTTCTCCAGAATATTAGCAAAATAAGTTAGTATCAGCCCCATACTGAAATAACTGTAGCTTTTTGTTGTTGCAGCCTCATGCTGAAATAACTGTAGCTTTGTATTGTGACCATGCACAAAAGCTAACATGCATGGTATCTTTGGAAAGAATTTAGATTATATTTATCTCATTTTCTCTCCTTAGCTTTTCCTCAAGATGTATCGATCCAGAAATTATCCCCCATTTCTTGTTGCACTGGTATCGGCAAAGAAAAAGTACACATTCCAGATATCACCGATACTGTTAGTACTGCGAATAAAGTTAATTCACTTTTGGCGGGACGACTATCACTAATCAATGCGCGGAGACTATGAATTGTAATTATTCAACAAATAAATGTACATAATTATCTTTATTTATGGTCCTAAAACATATTTTCTGCCGAATGTCATGCGAGTTGCAATTTGATATGCTGCTGCTACTTGAAACATTTTGCCCTTTTTTCTGTAGGTGAGACAAGAGTCGTGCTGTCCTCAATGGTTCCGCCCTGACTCATGATTATGATACTTCTACAAGTCTTGGCCATTTTATCATCGCTACCCAACGTAACAAGCGGAGTTGTCCGGGCTATGAGTTGGACGGCAGCGCAGAACTCGTCGCCAAAAAATACAGTCAATCGCCGTTTAGCCAAATTGAATTCTTCACTGGCGTTTGGCATCAACGAAAATGACATTGCCGCTATATTCAGAGGAGTCGCATATGCTGTAACTTCACATCCTTCGAAAACTGCAAGCAGTACTAACGCTCTACACGAAAGTCGTCGTACTTCACCTCCCGCGACAACCTCATCTACTACCGCTCCACCTACCACGGAGATCATAGATGTCGAACCTGAGAATTATTACGAGGAGAGACGCACCAGTTCTCTACTTTTGAATGATCTGTCTGATGATGAAAATGCTAAAATTTTCTCTGGAGAAGCCGCGGTGAAGAGAAATATGCTTGACTGGCGGTATGAATCTGGCGCAGCGTCCCAATACCGCCTGCCGAATGTCGACTACATTCCCCAAACGGACACTTCCTCTAGTCGAGAAATTGGAAGTCAGCATATCGAGAGGAGTTACCGGTTTCGTGAAAGTAGCCATACTGGTTACCCTGAAAGACAAGAAAATGAAGGCCATCATAATACGCAATTGGATACGGACGAGGACCAGCAAGTTTCCAGTAACGCCTGGCTTATCCACGTTTACCTCACAGCGATTTCGATGGGTTTCGTTGCAGCCTTGGCCATCTGTTTCATATCCAGGATTCAATTTTGCTCTCCCAAATTCCCAAGGAATGTTTTTGTAACTATGCACGTGCTTGTATTTTTGGCAGCCTTACTCCGGTGCTCGCTATTATTTAACGGCTCTTCTGCACAGTCGAATGGCAAGTTACCTAAAGTATTAGCCGAGCTCTTCATAAATTCTGTGCCACCCTGTCTGACCAGTGCTTTCGCTTTCTTAGTGCTTGTGTTCTTGAACAATACACGCCTCTACATTGTGCCAGCGAACTATCAATCGTCATTTGTATTGGCGATAATCAGCGTTGCCCACATCGTTACCAGCGTCCTTGTTGACTTTTGCTCTGCATTATTAAGCGACTACGAAGCTGTAATGAACGCTGTGCGGGCTGTGGTCCAGGCTGTCACTGCTGGCTGGGGAATGTTTTTGTGTCTAGGATTCATATTCCTCATCACTCACCTCTCTAAAAGTCAAGAACTTCGATCCAGAATCCCAAAGAAGTCCCTGCACATGATATACGTGGCAGTAACTCTGGAAGTTCTCCTTGCGTCTTTCACGATCTACGGGAGCATCATGTCAAGTGCCGCCAAGATAATAGACAACGCCAACATCTGGTCTCTGTGGGTGCTGGCCACTTGTGAGCGGCTTCTCGAGGCTTGCTTCTGCGTTACATTGCTTGGTATTACAACCACTTTCACGCTCAGTAAATGCAACAGAGCTAAACCTCAGGCACAAAAAGGGATTTCTCTCAGCACATTAGGCAAGAGGCATGTTACTGTCGGAAGCTCACCGCACGTTAATCCGCTTGATTTCCATAACTGCAGCTTTGCGTCTAATGCGTTGGTGAAGAAAAATATTGACGATGATCCTAATAAATCCCATAACGACTACAGCCGGTGCGTGGATAGCTACGAAGGTACACATAATTCCACTACAGATTCCCAAATAGTAAATGGAAGGAGTGCATCAATCGCGTTGACCGTACACCACCCTCCGTTTATTCCACCTACTCGTCTTCCAGCATTGCCAGATGATGGTGCCAAGGCTTCCTACGTCATTGATATGCCACAATCATCCATTGCATCTCTCATTACTGTCCCGAGCCACCGCCAGGCCCCCTACCCTCGCTTGCACTACTCTTCTCCTATAAGTGCATGCTACCCAGTAATGGCGACTACGGGATCGCCAGCCCTTACTAAACCACCCGATCTGCTGGTACCTCGGTGCAGTAACGCTCTAGATCCGTGTTCGTCAGCCCTTCACCGCGAACCGTTGACTTCTCCAACTTCATATAACCCGAGGTCCCTTGGATTGTCGGACATGTGCTCATCGCCTCAATCTTCGCGCCACGCCTCCATTAGAGGAACTTCTGATAATCGGAAACTACGCAGTAAAGCGCCACGCATTCGCCTGCAACAGTGTAGCGAAATGACCTCAGTAATGCAATCAAGAATAGTCACTAATGAAGGCTCTCCCTCCAAGCGCCAGTCTCCCAATTCTGGAAGACATTTCCAGAACTAATATCTCGCTTGCCACTGCATTACATACGACGACAACCTCTCTTCTCAACCGGTCATTAATCCCATACCTAATGTGAATGTGGTCACAGGAGTACCTCACCTTCCTGGCAATCATTAAATTCTGTCAGATTCTGTTCACCTTCCTCTACATTTTTGCTCCACCGCCTCGATCCGCACCATGCTATCCATCGTTTGCAATGCAATTGTTACTACAACCCACACGTTTGAGTGGATTTTCCCGACATCAACGAGAATAAGGTCACGAGTCGGCCAAGTACATAAAAGCGGGAAGTCCCGCTGAGTAGCTAGATCGTGCATGCTTGCACCGCCTTCTGCTAGTCATGAGCCGTAACTGTCCAACGTGAAAGGTGGTGTTACGTCCGTCAGTCATGCTTCTGCTAGAACCCCACGTGCTCTATTACCTAATCCCTCTAAAATAAACTCTTCGGAGCTTGAAATTCATGGAGTTATTCAGCCCCGCAAACTCTCAGGGGTATATTCTGGCGGGCCCTTTCCCTGCCACAATATATTTGGGTTTCACGAACCCAAGAGTCCCAAGTGCCTTCTCCGCAGGGGATGTTGCAACTGGCCGCAGTTCCTGCTGAGAAGGTAAGTTTGTTAAGTTAGGTATGTTCTCTATATTTCCCCTTCTGTTCCGCAAGGTGGGTCGTCGATCGAGGTGGCAGACCTTTTTCCTGCGACACTCCTACCTTCACCCCTGCGGAGGCCCACGGAAGGGACCGTCCGCACGAGCGCTTCTATCTTCTTCTAGTTTCGTTTTTCGCCTCTTGCCGAGTTCCACACGGCTGAGCGAATTCGTTCAGCCGAGCCGGTGTAGGGTTGGAGTTGCACGTGCTTTATAAATTTGAGACACAGAACTCGCCTATGTGAGTTCGCAGTCACTCACGACCGTCTGGCAGAAATGCTGAGACAAATCATTATTTTTACTTTCGACGCAATGCGGCTTAGAATTGCTGCACTAGCAAACATTCTTACTAACCTTGAACATAAGCACCGCACTGCATCAGAAACTACTGTATTCAAGTTTCCGATTTTACTTTTTTTTAAGGTAGGTACTCAAAAGATGTCGTGATCGGCAGGTGCCAAGTCTCTGGATCTTAGCACGAAAAGATGTTACTTTAAAAGGAATCCGATCGTCGATGCTGCAGCCTCTCCGTACAGAATTTACTTTACCTAAAAGTACTTTGTTGTCGAAGCCGCCACTGTGCCTTAACGAAACGTTTACTTAATTTTACTCTCCAGTATCGATAAATGTATATGTGTATACCCTAAGACTTTGTTTAAGCATGGTATGCAGTGTTTACCAATAATTGGAAATATTCGGTATTACTTCTTTAAGTTCATTATTACATTGTACAATTATTGTTCTAAAGTTCTAGATTGCGCTTACTTTGCATCATTTGTTTTGTTCATGGGGCCTCTATCAGTAAGTATGCTTTCAATTGTTAACCGTTCATATTCAAGCTATTGATTATTGATGAGATCTTATGGAATGAACCGTTATTGTTTTAGGAAAATATCACTCAAAGTATCTGATCTGAGGAAAGTATTTGTGCACCTTTAGTCTCTATTCAAGTCAATCAGGTTTTTGCAGTTGGCTCATGTACTGATCGCTTTACTCTACTCTTACTCAGCAGAAACCCTTTGCCAATTTTTGTATTTGTACGCGGAAGATCTTTGGCCTCCCAATTCTTTCAGGCTATAAAGGAATGATTTATTTTCATTTTTGGTCGAAACAGGAAACTTTCGTGAAGATTTTCAACGTATGTCAGTTAATTTAAAACCTATTAGCTAGATCTTGGAATCGTTACATTAGTTTTATTTAGTTTAATTTGTCTAAAAGATGTCAATTTTTGTGGAACATAGAATTTTTTCTCGGTTTGTTAATTTTTCCTAACTACCATCGGTTTCGTCTTGGAGGGGGGGGGGGCTCCACAAAGGGCATAGGATGGGCAACAGGGTTAGGTTAGTTTGGGTTCGCCCATCCCATGTTATGGGGAGCAGCGCCTCTGTAGGTTACCTTAGGCGCCATTTGCTAGGCCTTCAGGACGCATGTATTTCGTGCCCGCTTTGCTTCCTTCTCATCTCTATTCCTACTGATCTTTCTTGCATCTGTTCTTCCTCTTCTTTCCCGTCTTGCTGTTCCCATGCGTGTTGATCCTGAGTGGGAACGCCCTCGTGCATGGGTTCCACGTGTTTAGCGTCATACTATTTGTCACTTTTTTCTTCCTCTGTGATATCTCCTTTGTTGTGGAAACGCAGACTTGAACTTCCGAATACTGGACAATAATAATGGTCATAGAGGGGTGGGGCTTTACAATTCCTCTCCTGTCTCTAGCATAGGGCACATATGAGCCGACGAGCACTCTGTCGACCCAAGCTAATAATATTGACTCACTTCTCGTTGACCACTGGCCGCTTGTTTTCGGGCGCAAGAGCCACTTGGAGATTTGGGTTGTGGGGGAACCTCTTGTGAGGAAAGCACATAGAACGCAGATGAGCTCCTTTGAGCCAAAGGCTATCAGAGAGGAGATGAACTTGCTCTTGCCGTAGCTGTCTGCCCTGCATTCCACGGTCACTTCTCCCTACCCCTAAATGATGGAATCGAGACTGTTTAACGGGATTTTCCTTCTTTTTTCGTGTTCATTTGCTGTTCTGTGCGCGTTGTTCCTGTGTGGGAACACCTTCGTGCATGAATTCAACGTTTCTATCGACATACTATACGCCCCTTCCTTTTCCTCTCTTAGAAGAATTTAGTACTTAGTAGACGACCCGTGACCCGTTGGGTCGTCATCACGATCGTCTTGTCTGTCTTTCGTGCCCATTTTGCTTCCTTCTCACCTGTAACACATACTGATCTTTCTTCCATCTGTTCTTCTTTCCCTACTTGCTGTTCCCAAGAGCGTTGATCTTGTGTGGGAACACCCTCGTGCATGGGTTCCACGTGTCTATTATCACACTACGTATCCCTTCATTCTTCCTCTGTGACATCGCCTTTGTTGTGGAAACGGAGACTATAACTTCTGAATATCATAATAATAGTCACGATCGTCTGTGGTTATTTATTTAGCTGGTCATAAACCACACGCTATTCGTCCGTCCTCTCCTGCCCGTCAAGGAGCTGCCCATACGGCTCACTGTCAACAGATTCTATGCTTGTCTAACG
>LQNS02000141.1:37433356-37459295 GCA_001587735.2 Parhyale hawaiensis | reverse complement strand
GGAAAGGGGTATGTCATCCAGCCATGGGTCGAAGTCGTCCTTTAACATGTCACAATATGATGCAGATGTAATTTTTACCCCATCAAGTACTCTAGTATCAAGTACTCTACAAGTCTATCTATGATACCAGCCCATATCATAACACCACCTCCCTGTTCATGATGCTTTACGCGTTGATGACACTCACCTCCAGGTAGCACCCAACCCTTACTCCACCCATCAGGTCCATCAAGGGTTGCCCGGGTTTCGTCGGTGAAAAGAACATAATTCATGTTGATCTTCATGTATTTTTCTGCCCATTCCATCGTCAAAATTTCATGTCTTGGGGTCAGAGGAAGCAGTTTCAGAGGGGATTTTATAGAAGCAATGGAGCGAAAGATTTAATTTCTAGTGGTTTTAGGCATCTCAGGAGGCCTTTTGTTGTACTTCTTTGCCGGGTCTCTTGCGTAGCTGACGAACCACATTTCTCACGTCTCTATCAGTAACAGCCTTTAATTGAATGCCCAGCGTTTGATCGTCTTTTCCGTGGTGAAGGTTCCTTCAAGAATTTTGTCACTGTGTCAATATGGCGTCCTAGTTTTCGGGCAATAACATCAGGAGAGGTGCCTTTAGCAATTCCTTTGGTGAAAATTTCTTTCTCCTCATTGGTTAGAGCTTTTCCACGTGCCATTTTAGCAGAATATACAAGTAGCTATGATTGTCGTTCACCTCAAAAAGAGAAAAAAATACAGAGAGCTGTCAATCAGGAGATACAGCAAAATGTAAACAAAGTCAACAGTGTTGCCATAAGATATCACGATTTCCCTGCAAATTTCATGAAAATTTGTTTGCTCAAAAATGAGATATGGTCAATTTTGTGCTAAAGCTATTATTTCCGTTCTAAGTGTATGATAAAATCTCCTGGTGAGCTGACAACGGGACAGAACATCAGCTGTAGTAGACTGGTTACCGCTTATTAGACACAACAGCAGCAGGTGTCTTGTTAACCAACCTTAAAATTTACTTCAGACACGCACACTTCAGAATGACACGAAGAAAATATGCCATTTATTACGTTATTATAAAGTTTTCACAGATTGACCCTTTAATGGGAGGATGAAACGCGCATAGCAGTATAGAAGTGATCATAGATGGTCACTTGCCCAGCAATGGTTCAGTGTGGGAAGTTTTAGTGAGCTCGGGGATGTGCCTTGAAGGCATTGCAAAGATTAAGCGCGTATTCAGGAGACTGCTGAACATATTAAGCCTTGCTGTAATTGAAGATTTAGCTCGCAAGCCAGTATTGCTACAGGCCGTTGTAGAGTGAAGCGACAGCGAGGCAGCGGTGGCGACGGTATGTGTGTCTACACTTCGCGCCCTGGCAGCATGACCGTTTGGTTTGTGGTGGCTGAGGGCCTAGTGCATGTCAGAGTGTTATCGCGTGATATTGTGTTATGCTGCGGGCTGTGAGTTTCCACGAGGAAATCAGTTATTATTAAAATGCAAGGTCAAGGGACAATGATGCACAAGCTAAGCAAAAATAAATTTAAAAAAAGAAAAAAACAATTTTTGAAAACTCATCCATGTGAGGTGCGATCAGACAAGACATAAATATGAACAAATTCATGTCTCCCTCTTCTTGGTGAATGTTTTCAGTCCATAATAACTACCGTAAATATCACCTACAGGCTACTCTTTATTATTAAGAGCATTCTCAGTACTAAACAAACTACCGAAGCTTGCCAGACGCTGGGAGGTCCCCTCCGTCTGACGCGGTCCACACCACCCGAGGTACCGGTAGACCCTCCGGGGGGAGACACTTGATGCTCAGGGAGCTGCCCTCAGCAATAACGAGCTCTCCGTTCTCTCCCGATGGTGGCTCTGTCTGAGGTCCGCTGGCCGAAAGATCTGCAAAGGATGTTCCATCATCTTATTGAGTGCCTGCTTATGCCGAGCACATTATGAGAATCGGACGCTCAATTTATGGTAAAAGTATAGTCAACTTGACTGCACCTTCAACTGGGAAACCCAGTCGCACTGGTTTGTGCAGCTGATATAGGCCAAGTGGCCCCAGAGGCGTAAGCACGGCTGCAATCGGCCACGAGTCGCCAAGAACTGTGGCGCCGTCGACGGAGGGTTACAACGACCCGCGCCCACCCTACCCTCTCCATCTCTGAGGAAGAAAGTGCTCCCGTGGCAGCTGTGCATACCTATCTCAGCTGAGTCAGGGCGTCTACCGCAGCAAAGTTCTCGTATGCCTGGGTTGGCATCGAACCTGTGACATCCGGCGCCTGCGTTCAGCACTCAAGGCTACTGCTACCGAGGGTACAGGTGGACCTTCAAGTCACCCGTCGTGCTATTCACGGGTATCTTGGCTACCGATTTCCGTTGTATTTGGGGCTGAGTGCGAGCTGAACATCCTCTCATAAATTGAGCGTGCGATTGGATAACGTGGCATCGGCTCGGCCAAGAGTAAAGGCCCGTGTTCACGAAGCGAGTTTGTTGCTCAATATAGATGCCACTCCTAAGGATATTTTAAAAGCTATCAGATTTTCTGTTAACTGTGAAAGTTTGACCACTAGTTTCAGTCAAAACATGTGAGTATTGTAATTAAGTTTTTCTTATGTGACTCTCTGCAAAGCTTGGCGTCCCATGCTATGCAAGTGAGACATCCAGGGTGGAAGAATTGTGGGTCCGAAAGAAGTAACTGCGCGGTACTGCGCAACAGGAGTTGCATCGCGTAAGGGCATGTTCGAGTGAGCGCTAAACTGAAGCCTTCTAGACATGACTTGTTTGAAACTTCAGGCAGGTGCACAGGCTTCGACACTCATTGGGTTACCCTTGAGACTTCCAAACACTCAAACTTGCTCCGCGAAATAGAGTATTTAGCGGGCTCAAAGTAATAGTGTCGCTTCTAACACTTGCAACACGATTCAGGGTCATAAGCTCAAGCAGCTTCAGTAAAGAGGAGGGAGCCAGGAGCCTCGTCCGTGAAGCTCAAGAGTCGCTTATGGCTGCAGTCAGTCGCCATTTGCACCAATCGCAGATCAGTAAAGAGTCGCTGATGGCTGCAGCCAGTCGCGTATGCACCAATCACTTATCAGTAATTCGGTTTATCTGCTGCTCCCTCGTGAAACTCACTGTTCCCCCGTCACTTCCACCAATGAGGTTCATGAATGCGTCTCACAGCCATAAAAGATCTGGTTAACTGTGATTGGGTCGCACGGCTCCCTCCTCCTCTATTGAAACTCCTTGGACAAACTTACGCTCCTGTCTGAAATGTTGAAGAAGTCAAGCCTCGAAGGCTTGATTTCAGCGCCCAATTGAACGAGCCCTATAGATGGGCCTCAAGGATTCACGTGCTCAGTTGGTACTCATTATTTTTCAGATGGGGTCGTAATCACCATATTGTATCAACTGCTTTCAAAATTGAACTATAAATTATCCTTGAATGATACGTCACACAACGGTGTTCCTCTCGAGTATAGTGGTACTAAGATCTAATGAGGCGTATTAAGGTTTAGTAACTAATATGGTTATTGAGGTTATATAGCAGGTTGGAACGAAAGTTCTATCCATTTTATTGTTTTTAATTTAAAATAAAGATTAAGTAAACTACTACCTTTTTTAATCATCAGCATAATCACCATACTTATCAATGACCTCTTCCCTTCTCTCTATAAGCTTTCTTATATCATGTTCATATTTATTTTTGTTTTGACTCAAGAAAGGAAGCTAGCCTTCTATCAACCTCTTTTCTTGAAATAAGCCTTTGTCCTGATAAGTGATCCTTCAAGTTTCTGAAGAAGTGAAAATCTGTTGTAGTAAGATAAGAAGAATGTGGTGGATGAGGCAAAATTTCCCAGCCAAATTCATCTATGAGATTCTTAGTCGCTCTTGAAGTGTGGTGTCTGGCATTGTCATGGTGGAAGATCACACCTAACTGTTCTTCAGCGAAGGTCGTTTCTTTTGCAAAACTGTCTTTAACCGGGTTAGCTGCTGACAGTACACTTCAGAAGTTATTGTCTCCTAGAATTTCACAATGAACAATGCCTGTAAGTATCCTACGATACTTTTAAATCTAGAAGAAAACAGAACTTTCGTTCCAAGCTGATATTATGGTGGAGCATTTTGCAGTGAGTTGATCCACTCATTTTAAAAGGCCCTCAACTGACATGCAATAGTGAGCTGTGCTGAGAAGCTCTGCGCCTGATGTCCCTTGGCGCCCGTGCACTCGTAATGGCCTTCGTTCTCAGGACTGACATCGCGGACCCGCAGGGCGTTGTGGAGGATGTCAACTTTCCTGTGCAACACAACAGAGGAAAATCTTATACGTACGATGGAATTCCAAAAGAAACCTTTACACTCTCATGTTCCAATCTACAATTGCGCAACACTGCAAGTTACCTTGCACTGACTTCATCGGCTCTTCGTAGAAAACAATACAGATAATGTAGAAGCTATCAGCTTTGCTCACTACATCATTGCACTTATTTTTCAGTGCACTAGTATCCTAATCAGACAAATGAAATAGTAACAGTCATCACTACGTTGTATACTGTACCTCATGGATGCTAATGGGTAGTTCCATTTGGCTTCGATTCCCTCTTCGAAGGAGCAGTTGAAGATGGCCACGCTGCCTCCAGCTGCCAGCACCGGCTGGGGATACTCCCGCACTTGCGGCACTGTCGGGTCTGCGGCAGCAGTTGCACATCATTTTACTGAATTTAAAATGGAGGATACATTTGAGTCTGGAAGCTTTCATAGGACATGCAGCAAAATGAGCAATGGCGCCGGTAGGCTGTATTTTGGTTTCGATTCGAGCTAGAATGAATAAGTATTGGGAAATCCCCTTCTCTGAAACCAAATACGTTGTTAGAAGCTCTTGTACTTTAGATTTAAAGTTGGCATAGAGTGTTGCAAAACCAGCCGAAGTATTTAGAGCTCAGAGTCAGTATCTTCTACATTCTTCCTCACGCTCACCTCTTAGTACGAGAACATAAGGAGTGCTAATCACTGAAGAAAGACGACCATTGCACGGCATCACGTGCTGTCCTCCTTCTACAGGGTCGTTCTTGGACAGTTTCTCAGCGCTGACCGTCACAGTGCAGGTGTAGGCCCCGTTGTCTCGGGCTGCGTAGACGCGTCGGAGGACGAGGCGCCTCTTGCCATTGCTGCTGCCGTTCCCGAGCTGGTGACCATTCCTATTGATCAGAGAGATGGATTTATTGACCTCTCTAGATAGTAAATGTAGTCAGTCCTTAATATTATCATATAATCTTCACCCTAATTCATCATATTTCATGGCCCAACTAACTTAACGTCACTGAGTTTCCAACGGGCTGCTGCAACTAATCGCGCTTCTACATTATTTGGCATAACGGCAACACCGTAGCTCAAAGAGTGGCAGGATCGAGTGTTTGTTCCGGCTACTCTCTGGGAATTGGCTTCCTGATCCGTCTACAGCCAGCTATCTAATCCGACCCTAATATCATTAGTGGTATTCTTTCTATATATATACCCTAGTCAAGTAAACAAATTTGCATTTGGAGGCCAAACAGCAAAAGGTGTCCCAGCTATAAGGCTTTTCAAGAATTTTTCTTTCCAGCTTAGAGAAGAAACATAATAAAGCTGACGTAAAACAAGCAAAGACAATTGGAATATTAGTACAGAAACAATAAGTGTGGCTTCAAATGTTATTAGTAATTTGCAAAAGATCAGAGGCTTATATGTCCGTATGCTCAACCGTCGCATACAGTGCGTAAGGATGCTGCTCGTCCATTTGTTGTTGGGTAGACCAACATCGCCGAGGGTTAACTTTAATTGATATCTCAAATACTGCTACGGCAACAAGAAACAGTAGTGTTCTTTTATGCGCTAGAGTGGAACAGTGGCAAATTTTCTGTACTAAAGATTAGGTGTTGAACAGTGGGGTGACTATGAGGCCCATTCAGAGAGAAGAAAACCGATCCCTAAGGTTTGGTTCCCTCTGAGCCAGTGAGCTGGCGTTGATAGTCAGTGAACGTCATGGACGTTACTAGAATATTGTAAGCTTGTGAAGAAATAATACTTAAATAAGGAAAGAATTTCATTCTGTTGCAGTTAACGATAACACCGAGGGAAATAATGGGATACTGCAGTTCTTCTGTACGAGCTACCACTAATGATTTTGGTACATGACCTGTATAGCGTGTCCTATGAGTAGCTGTAGCAGCATAGTGGAGCTTATACAGGTAATTTTATATTTAAGAACATGAGTACTACTTAAGCCAACCAAGAGGAGAGCTGCATTTCCTCTAAACTCGTGGCGGTACTTCAGTTTATGACAAGTTGGCGGCCGCGATTGAAGGTAGAATCCTTGCCACAGGCAGACGCAATGCTCACCTTATGGAAAAAACTGATACTGCCAAGAATTGAATACTGTTCACCTCTTTGGATGCCAAGCAAACGGAAAGACTTAAAGCGCCTCGAGGCTATCCAGCGATCGTTCACTGCCAAAATCCGACGCATGAAAGATTGAAACTGCCACGAAAGACTTGCTCAACGTCAAATGTACTCAATTCAAAGGAGATACGAGCGCTTTAGGATCATATATATTTGGAAAATTTTAGAAGGAATTAGTGTCAGCGTCAATGGACGAATCCAGGCCAGACACTCAGACCGTATTGGTTGCACTTGTGAAGTGCGAATTCCGATCAAAATTTTTGGTGATGCGATAGCCATAAAGTATTCTAATAGTTCCGGGGCCCGAGGGGCGAGATTATTCAACAAAATGCCTTGTCACATTCGAAATGTCACCGGTACAGAGACTGCAAAATTTAAACACTTACTGGACGCATACTTACTGAAAGTGTCAGATAAACCTGCTGTAAGCGGCTACGTGAACTGTGGGGATAACTCGCTGTTAGCCACCCCTCTGGTCACTTACTGCAACATCACATCTGCACAAGCTGGGTGGTGTGCATAACGTCACCTGGACTTCGTCTGAAGTATCATCAAAGGTAAAGGATCATGTGAACAAACTAGGCACTGCTGATGTTAGTAATGACGTATTTGGCCTCGATGTCACAGTGGTGAGAACGAGTTAAATGAACTGATTTGCAAAACTTGCTTTCGATTGACAGTGACCCCTAAAGATGTTTGAGTCACTGTTTACCCTCAAGCTATATGGTTAGCATTGACGTCAAATATCTATACTCTCACCATACGGCCGAACAAAATATAACAAAAAAGTAAAGTGGTTACATTTATTACTGACCTGTACCAAGTATAGATTAAACCAGGTCCACCGGAGGCACGACAGCGAAGGATAAGGTCCTCCTCACTCCGCAGTAGCGCTCCCTTCCTTGTCTTGAGAGCGGTGACTGCGGTCTTGCTCCCCACCCCTGCGACACAGACAAAAGTGCTTGTGACCTCCGTGAGCATTTGAATGCTCGTGAACTTGTACCCTGGGAGCCTCGTTGGTGTATTTAACCATTAGTATCCTAATAAATTCAATACTCGAGAAGGTTTGGGGCATCAGTAGTGCAAAATAACCAGATGCAGGCGCTCGCGAATATCAGCGTCGTTTTAATTTGAGTATCAACTTGAGATTTTTCCAAAATCGAATTCTCCACAGTAGCCTCAAACTCGGTTCACACCATGGCCTGTGCTCAACATTCATACATCGTAAATACCGAATGAATGTGTTGCTGTGGTCATTCAAGTAATAGAAAAATGCACAGCTCTCCAGTTCTAATTCATACAAAAATTGATAAGACATACGAAGCTTTGCTCCTGACCCTTGCTAAGCAAACTCATGTGACAACTAACATAAAAGCAAGTTTCTTAGTATACACTCAGCTGTGCTTGCTAGGACATGACAAAATATTTGAAATGAATTTTCTATTATGAACGTAGGGAAAAAAATAAACGTGTAAACCGCACTTGAGATATCGAAATGTTCACCAGCTGTACCGTTTTGATCATGAACAGAGGAACGGTGTGATGGCATACGCTACGTTAAGGAATTTAGCTGGGGAAAGGCAGTAGTTTCAGATAGAAACAGCATCAATATGAAAGCCATAGGGTAATATATGGGAATCTATGGAAAATAGGAACACACGTACAGAGCACACTGACAGTAGCTGGGAGGNTGTGATGGCATACGTTACGTTAAGGAATTTAGCTGGGGAAAGGCAGTAGTTTCAGATAGAAACAGCATCAATATGAAAGCCATAGGGTAATATATGGGAATCTATGGAAAATAGGAACACACGTACAGAGCACGCTGACAGTAGCTGGGAGGGACGTGAGAGCGAACCCAGAGGACGTGTTGTGGGCGATGCAGGCGTAGAGACCCTCGTCCTCAGGCAGTACCCTCCTCAACGTCAGGCCTGACTCTGCGGACGAACATCAATCACATTTTTAATTACTGTTTAGCGGTAGCGTGGATTCTAAATTTGAGTATCTTTCACAGTAAAGTTTTATTTAGTCGGAAATTGCATCGATATCACGAAGTGAAACTTGGATAGAAAATCGACGAATGAGGAGGGAAAGATGTTCCACGGAGCAGAAGGAAACAGAGGTTTCGCTAAAGCAGTTATATTCTGCCCACATTCTATGATGAGACGGGCCGCTCAGTTCTGCTTAGTAAACAATTGGTATATTAGAATGTCCACTATTGTGCATGAACTCCTTTTATACAGTTCAATCACTTTCGAATTTTTACATTCTCACGAGCGTTTATAAAACCATGTCTACTGCAGTGCAAAAATTAAAATCGAAAGTGAACTGATTTAGCTCGCGGATTGCATCACTTTAACGGTAATACGAACGGTGTGATTAATTGAGCAAAGCATGACGCTGAAAAATTATCGTCAGCTGATCTCGCAGCGACAGTTTAAATCATGTTCGTCATGCGGAACGTTTTGAAGTTCGTGTTTTCTTGAACGTATATTAAGTGATTTTTTTATAGTTCAAACGTTTTAGCGCAATGTACATAGTACATAAAATTATTTTCAGAAATCCAATGTCAGCAAAACATTCGCTTCCCTTTATCAGCATTTTGCAAATGGTGGTACCCTGTTGAAGGTCTAAGCCGAGTTTATTCTTCCGGTGATGGTCTAGTATTTGAAGGTCTCTTGTACAAAAACTTAGACGATTTTTAAGAAAATTATTAAGTTAGCGGATTAAAAGTAAGTTACTATAGAGAATAAAACGTATGGCACTCGGAGAAGCACAGAAAATGGTATTTAATGCGACAAGAGCCACCTACCGTCAGCGGCGACTCGAGATGACAGCAGAAGCGGTCTGCTGTCTTTGGTCCAGCGGAGTGCGATGGACCGCGCAGCAGACACGGAGCACGGCAAACGGAGGGCAGATCCTGCGCACACGCGACTGTCCTCCGGCCACGTGCGGAAGTAAAATGAGTCTAGAGAACTCACTTCCAGACCTGCGGGTGTAACATTAACTACGTCATTAAGTACAGTATTCGTAGGGACACTACACTATATATAGGAGCTTCCAACCGGCGGGTCGCGATTTCCTGCTGGAGTACGAAGCCTTGGCAGGGGGTTAGGTAGTCGTGCAAGTTTGCCGTTCCCTCCTCGCCCGCGGATGACACACGGATATTAGCTGACGAACAGTCAATGGCAGACGAACGGAATGTGCAGTTAGATTTAACTAACATCTTTCACTGGACATCGGATAACAACATGACCTTCAACGAAACCAAATTCTAACTTTTACTGAATCGACGTTTTATACGATGAAAAACGGGAATGAAATCGAAAGAAAGCAAGTTTTAAGGGACCTTGGAGTGAGAATGCAGGATAATGTCACTTTAAATATCACGTGACTCAAGTTGTTACCATACGCAAGAAATGGAGCGGATGAGGGTTTCAAACATTTTCTTCCCGAGAGGAAGACGCAGTGCTCACCTTATGGAAACAACTGGTACTGCCGAGGATAGAATACTGTTCTCCTCTTTGGATACCGAGCAAGTATCCGCAGATACTTTTATGCATATTTGCAGCCTGTGTTGGAGTATTGCTCACCGGTCTGGGCTTCAGCTACTGATAGTCACTTACGTCTGTTGGACCGACTCGTTAGTTCGGCCAGCGGGCTGTGCGCGGATAATGACTTAGTGAACCTGTCCCACAGGAGAGGAGTGACCAGACTTTGTATGTTTTATAATGTGTACAATAATGAGAGGCATTGCATGGTGGTATTCTTCTCTCCCTGCCCTCAAAGTATCTAATGGAATTACACGTGCTGCGGTTGGCGTGCAGTCTTTCACGTTAGAGAATGTTACGTGCCAAATTAATCATTTCGGTAGATGCTTCGTGCCCTGGTCTGTTGGGGTTTGGAACTCATTGCCGGAATCGGCTTTTGGTAGTGTTGGCCTGCAGGCGTTTACATCAGTTGGTAATGGTTTTTTGTTCGATTTCTTTTAGCACCGCCTCTGGCTTCCCAGTGCGGCAAAGTGCTTCATTTGGGTTATGATACTTGGCCGTGGTGGCCCTATAGTGAACTATTAATAATAACAATAATAATAATACTGAAAGGCCTAAAGCGCCGCAAGGCTATCCAGAGATCTTGCACTGCAAAAATTCAGGACGTGCAAGAATGACACTATCACCAGAGACTTGCCCACCTTCAAATGTATTCGATTCAATGGAGATTCGAGCTCGTAACGATCATATATGTGGGGAAATTTCTAGAAGGAATTACTGTCAATGTCAATGGACAAATTGTTGCCAGACACTCAGACCGTATTGGTGGCACTTGCGGAGTGCAACTTCCGATCGAAAATGATGGTGAGGCAATAGCCACGAAGTATTCTAGTAGTTCCACAGTCCGGAGTGCGAGGTTGTTCAAAAAGATACCACGTCACATTCGAAATGCCATATCGGTACTAAGACTGTGAAATTTAAGAACTTACAGAGCACATACTTACTGGCAGTACCAGACAGACCGGCTGTAAGCGGCTACGTGCAATGTGGGGATAACTCGTTACAAGCCATCCCGCTCGTCACGGACTGCAGCATCCCCTGTGCACAAGATGAGTGACGTGCATAACGTCGCATGGTCCTCGTCCGAAGAATCATCAAGTCATCAAGGTGTTAGGAGTGACTTGGGTTTCTACTGACTGCAGCGCATTGGATGTTGGAGATGACAGGAAACGGGCTCTAAAGCGGCCCCTTCACGGTCAAATTTTTGATCTAACGGTTTGACTCAAACGTCAAACGTGTAGCTACGCTGATCAATCGTTTCCATCAAAATCAGTCTCTGCCTAGTTTACTTCGGTGACGGTGTCCAGATGCCTTCGAAGAAAGATTTAGCTGTTCTCACAGTTTCTTTGCTTGCCCTAGAGCAAATAAATAAAGAAAATAAATGCAAGAAACGTTGGTCCAAACAATGGTACCTCCTACGGTATCGTTTCACACATGAACATTTATTAACATATCTTTGTGCTACCAAACCCGAGGACTATAAAAATTTCCTTAGAATGGATAAAGAAAGTTTTGACTTCTTGCTGGAACTGCTACGCCCCTCAATAGCCAAGAGGGACACCAACATCCGACAGGCTATTCCTGCAGAGCAAAGGCTCTCTATAACATTGAGGCTAAACTGAGGCGATTTGATTCAAAATACCGCTAGACGATCAAACCGTTTGATACAAATTTTGAGTCAAACTAGATTTCCATCAAACACCGTCAAATTTGAGTCAAACGTCAAAACCTCTTCTACACGGTCAAAATGTTTGAGTCAAACCGTTCGATTTAAACCGTTTGATCCAAAATTTGACCGTGTAGGGGCCGCTTAACATACATGCTCTGATCGTGTGGGTCTCAAGATATAGGTAGGCTGGTCGCAAGCACAAAAGTTCATAAACACTGATACACGTCACAGCACAGCCGGCACTGTATGGCAGGACTCGCAAGATGGTCAGATGAACCAGTAGGCCTTTTCTATTCTTTCGCATATCTCCGTCAACACATCCATGTGTTTCTACGAAAAGTGAATAAAATGTTAGCTAGAGAATTTATGGCGTAAGTGTCGCAGGTAAACTTTCACATATTTCTTCAAATTTGCCGAGAGAAAATTCGAAGAGCTTAACGAATTTGTGATTTTTGGCGGCAGTCAGTAAAGCGTTCGGGGGCGGGGCAGTGGAACTCGCTCCTTTGACAGTCGTCTGAACCCGCCTTGAGTGAATTGAATTACACATATGCCACTACAACAGTTTCCTTGTTGTTTCTTCTGTAATTCACTGTATTATAGTTCAGATAGATATTTATTTTAGAGTACGGCTGCAGTTATCCTATGCACAGTGAAACATTAATGTATCTTATCAAACAAGTACCTTCGTAATATATCTAGCGTGCCTAAAGCAATGGGAGCATCTACATGACACTAGAAACTGTGCAGTGTAGCTGTTCGAATGCTATCACTGAACTAAATGTATTTTATTTGTTTATTAATTTATTTATTTATTTGAGGCTATGCAACAAGTGTATTGGATACCGTGCGGTCAGCTGGTCACGTTGCAACTGCACGGGAATCAATTAATGGCGGCACCACGAAATTTGCATTGGGGGTTGGAGGAGGGGGGAGGGGGCTTTTGTAAAATGTGGTGGAGCTTTGTCTTACATACATTCATGCATGTTGGTTACATGGAAAGGGAGGCTTAGGGGGCTGTGCTCATCATGGGGGAGGGGGGATGTGGTAAACCCTTTATGCCCGTCTTTTGGCTGCCACAGACAGGAATTGTAAACTCACTCTAGTTACAGAAGTGCGTTAAATTCTTCCCGCTGTACTCTCTGTCTTAATTTGGCTCAAGTACCCGCAGCTGCATCATAAATTACTATAAGGCTGAAATTTTTAGAATTATACTATCCACTGCACTACAAGTGTTGCGCAGTCTATGTCCATTTTTAGAAATACTGTTTTCCTTTTAAGATCAAGTGGTAACATAACCTTAAAGATCACAAATCAAAATGTGCATGCTCAGTCCTTCCAGTGGGCGTAACAAATCAAATAAAAAGCATTTATTTCTCCCCATTATGGACCCCATAAGAATATATTCATACAATAATACTATAACAATACATGTTCAGTACACTAGTGCAAAACATTATAGCAATGAGCCTAGGTTACAAACTGATTGTACAATTGTACTTCACAATCTGCATATCGTACAACGCTGTACGATAGCAATAGGTTTCGTACACAACGACGGGTTAAGCCAACGCCACCTCAACATGTTTTCTAGGTGGCCTTGGTTTAGCTGCCGATAGCGTACTTACATACGGAAATAACGATAATGATGATCAGTCCCAGTACTGTGTTGACGTCCCTCAGCATCACTTGGTGTTGTACGGCGAACAGCTCTCATTCTTCACAGCTTCTCATCTCAGCCATCGTGGAGCTTTGTGAAGATTGGGTCGCTTCCTTCCAGAGCTGCAGACGCTCTTTGTTGACATTCTTGCGTAGTTCTGGTGATGGTTTGTAAGCCTAGCTCTCAGATACGAAGTTAGTTGAAGTATCACTGCCACTTACTGAGGGCCTTTGTAGAGGAACTATATTTATATAATACTAGTACAGGCGCGTGAAAATCCATTTTTTTTAACACTAGCAAATTCGGTTATGCGGTCTGTAAGAGGGCGTGCCAGTTACGACTACTGCAGTTAAAAGACTGTTCGCAATTATACGAGTCAAAATATATCATAGGGATCGCTGTTACACCGTGAAGAGTTTCATGAAATTACACGACTTATAAGGCCGAGTTCACACGCAATTCATATAATCGCGTTCGCTGTTCCATTTCTTCGGATGTGTTACTGTGCCCTAGAAATGGCAGAAAAGTGCACTGTTTTATTTCACTCTAAATTTGAAGAGATATCCGTAACTTGCCTATAGGGACACCTGCAGGGGAAATTGATTTGACTGTTAAAATTTTCCTAACTGTATGTATTTTACACAAAAGTTGTATTGGCAATGACGTTACAAAACGTACGGAGAAGTGGATGAGTGAACGCCTTGACGTAGGTATAGCCATGAGTGACGGGTCAACTCGGCCTAAAGTGTCAAGACAAGGAGCGGGTCAGAACCCGACCATTACCTGTGTACATCATGTCGCCCACGGCTCAAAACCGTGCTGTTGTCGCGAACCGCTCACATAGAAAGTAACCTCATTCATATCATAGTGGGTCACGGCAGACAATTTTCGTGTTACTAATTTGTGCTAACAACACATGTCAGTGAACCACTGATGAATAATGCATAGACTCTACAGCGCTTGTCTCAACAGATAGACAGCGAGATAATCTATTTTCCTAAAAATAAATAAAAATCATTTATTTTTCTCATAAGGTACTGTGGCCGACAAGATTAGGACACAGCGCCTGAGGTTTTCATGATTAAAGCTAACTTAAGAATAATACTAAACATTAGCATCAGAGAGTTNACCAGACAGACCGGCTGTAAGCGGCTACGTGCAATGTGGGGATAACTCGTTACAAGCCATCCCGCTCGTCACGGACTGCAGCATCCCCTGTGCACAAGATGAGTGACGTGCATAACGTCGCATGGTCCTCGTCCGAAGAGTCATCAAGTCATCAAGGTGTTAGGAGTGACTTAAGATTCTACTGACTGCAGCGCACTGGATGTTGAAGATGACATGAAACGGCTTCTAACATACATGCTCTGATCGTGAGTACCTCAAGCTTCTAGGTAGACTGGTCGCAAGCACAAAAGTTCATAAATAAACTGATACACGTCACAGCACAGCCAGCACTGTATGGCAGGACTCGCACGATGGTCAGATGAACCAGTATTCTATTCTTTCGAATATCTTGTTGAACCTCCGTCAACACATCCATGTGTTTCTACGAAAGTGAATAAATTGTTAGTTAGAGAATTTATGTCGTAGGTGTCGCAGGTAAACTTTCACACATTTCTTCAAATTTGCCGAGAGAAATTCTAAGAGCTTAATGAATTTGTGATTTTTGGCGGCAGTCAGTAAAGCGTTCGGGGGCGGGGCAGTGGAACTCGCTCCTTTGACAGTCGTCTGAACCCGCCTTGAGTGAATTGAATTACACTTATGCCACTACAACAGTTTCCTTGTTATTTCTTCTGTAATTCACTGTATTATAGTTCATATATATATTTATTTTAGAGTACGGCTGCAGTTATCCTATGCACAGTGAAACATTAGTGTATATTATCAAACAAGTACCTACGTAATATATCTAGCGTGCCTAAAGCAATGGGAGCATCTAGATGACACTAGAAACTGTGCAGTGTAGCTGTTCTAATGCTATCACTGAACTAAATGTATTTTATTTATTTGAGGCTATGCAACAAGTTTATTGGATACCATGCGGTCAGCTGGTCATATTGCAACTGCAGGGGAATCAGTTAATGACGGCACCAATAAATTTGCATTGGGGGTTGGAGGAGGAGGGGGGGGGGCTTTTGTAAAATGTGGTGGAGCTTTGCCTTACATACATTCATGCATGTTGGTTACATGGAAAGGGAGGCTTAAGGGGCTGTGCTCATCATGGGGGAGGGGGGATTTGGTAAACCCTTTATGCCCGCCTTGTGGCTGCCACAGACAGGAATTGGAAACTCACTCTAGTTACAGAAGTGCGTTAAATTCTTCCCGCTGTACGCTCTGTCTTAATTTGGCTCAAGTACCCGCAGCTGCATCATAAACTACTATAAGCCTGAAATTTTTAGAATTATACTATCCACTGCACTACAAGTGTTACGCAGTCTATGTCCATTTTTTTTTAGAAATACTGTTTTCTTTTTAAGACCGAGTGGTGACATAACCTTAAAGATCCCAAATCAAAATGTGCATGCTCAGTCCTTCAAGTGGGCTTAACAAATCAAAAACATTTATTTCTCCCCGTAATAATATATTCATACAATAATACTATAACAATACATTTTCAGTACTCTAGTGCAAAACATTATAGCAATGAGCCTAGGTTACAAACTGATTGTACAATTGTACTTCACAATCTACATATCGTACAACACTGTATTATAGCAATAGGTTTCGTACACAACGACTGGCTTAGCTGCCGACAGCGTACTCACAAACGGAAATAACGATAATGATGATCAGTCCCAGTACTATGTTGACGTCCCTCAGCATCACTCGGTGTTGTACGGCGAGCAGCTCTCATTCTTCTCAGCTTCTCATCTCAGCAATCGTGGAGCTTTGTGAAGATTGGGTCGCTTCCTTCCAGAGCCGGAGACGCTCTTTGTTGACATTCTTGCGTAGTTCTGGTGATGGTTTGTTAGCCTAGCTCTCAGATACGAAGTTAGTTGAAGTATCAGTGCCACTTATTGAATGCCGTCGTAGATGAACTATATTTATATAATACTAGTACAGGAGCGTGAAAATCCATTTTTTTAACATTAGCAAATTCAGTTATGCGGTCTGTAAGAGTGCGTGCCAGTCACGACTACTGCCGTTAAAAGACTGTTCGAATTACACGAGTCAAAATATATCATAGGGATCGCTGAAACACCGTGAAGAGTTCCATGAAATCACACAACTTATAAGGCCGAGTTCACACGCCATTCATATAAACGCGTTCGCTCCTCCATTTCCTCGGATGTGTTGCTGTGTCCTAGAAATAGCAGAAAAATGCTCTGTTTCATCAGTTTTTTATTTTACTCTAAATTTGAAGAGATATCCGTAACTTGCCTAGGGACACCTGCAGGGGAAATTGATTTGACTGTTAAAATTTTCCTAACTGTATGTATTTTACACAAAAGTTGTATTGGCAATGACGTTACAAAACGTACGGAGAAGTGGATGAGTAAACGCTTTGACGTAGCCATGAGTGATGGGTCAATTCGGCCTAAAATGTCACGACCAGGAGCGGGTCAGAACCCGACAATTACCTGTGCTGCATCATGTCGCCCACGGCTCAAAACCGTGCTGTTGTCGCGAACTGCTCACATAGAAAGTAAACTCATTCGTATCATAGTGGGTCCCGGCAGACAATTTTCGTGTTACTAGTTTGTGCCAATAACACACGTCAGTGAACCGCTGCTCAATAACGCATGGACTCTTTAGTGCTTGTCTCAACAGATAGACAGCGAATCATTTATTTCCCTAGCACGTGAATGTACTTTTCTTTTTTTAACACTAGCACAACTGGTTCAATACCTAAACTAGAGCACTCTGAGAACGCATACCTCCGCCAAGCGAGGCAATGGTAGCAAAAAAATCAAATTGGTTTTGAAACCATAATTTTCTTTGTATAAACTCCAAAATTAAATCATTTGTGCCTTTTGATAGCAATAAAAGCTTGTGCAATTTTTTTGAAGATCCATTCATAATTTTTTGAGTTATACTGCTAACAAACGTTATGACAAACATGAGGCAAACATACAAACGAACAAACCGATCTGCATCAAAATTTAATCATTATGTCTTTAACATTACTAACAACCCCTATAAATTTCATAAAGATCCATTCCTTATTTTTTGAGTTATTGTGCTAACAAGCATAAACTTAAAAACAGTGACAAACGAATGAACGAACAAACGGATCAGTACCAAATTTGGTCATACTTAACAACTCATGTTAATTTCGTAATAATCCATCCATAACTTTTTGGGTTATTTACAAAATGAGGCAGACAAACAAACAAACAAACAGACGGATGCACATATCTCACCAAAAGTTAATCATCTGTTTCTCCTAACATACCTAACAATCCCTGAAAATTTCGCCCAAATCGGTTCATAACTTTTTGAGTTATCTTGGTGACCGACAGACAAACACGACGAAAACATAACCTTCGTGGCGGAGGTAATCATAAGCATAGAAGGACAAGCAGATAGTGCTTTTAAAGATCAGGTGCGATTCTGAGTTGCAGGAGATACGGCGTTAAAATTGCTAGTTTATGAAATGTTCATCTCTGAAGAAATTCAAAATCTGAATTCACAGCCCTTGAAAAGTTACAAATCGTTACAACAATTTTCAACAACTGGCCTTGAAAATTGAATGCAATTTCAAAAACTCGTAGCTCTACAGGTGTATCCCACCAGGAAAGAAATAGTTTACAGCCCTCGACAACAGTTAAAAGTTGTTACTTGAGGGTTTGTGGCCCTCTTCTGCCAGGCTACAAGTGTCCACCTCTGACAACAATTACTGCACTTCACATATCAGCAAACGCGGTGTCCGCGAAAATGTCATCATATATTTTGCTCTAGACAGAGTGTTTCAAAAAGATGAACATGGTTTGAAGTTTTCAATCATACTGCTGACATTTTGATTTTTTCGCTGCGATTGAGGTAATATAATTGACTTAGGACGCCTTCAATTGGGTCGTCAAAGCCAAGCACACTTCACTTAACTTGTCCGGACCTGCAGACAGGAACTTTGGCTTTGTCACTTTGAATGGCGTTGCAGTTCTTAGAAGCAACTCGATTGAGTTGAACCGACTGAAATTTCTATTTTACGAAGTAAGATTGAGGTCGTTGAGTCTCACAGATGATCAATTTTGAGTTAATGCCTCAAACGTGTATGAACGGGTCGAAGCCAGGGCACCTGTCTACAGTTTCGGACAAGTTAAGTGAAGTGTGCTTGGCTATGACGACCCAATCGAAGACGTCCTTAGCTGTGATTCGTTCGAAATTTCGATCGTTGGCTTTCCATTCGTCACTCTGGATCAAGTTTCATATAATAAATGCGCACCGACTACGCTTCAGACAGCCTGAACCTCAATCGCCTTGCGATCAACGGCTGAAATTCTATCCAAAGTCACAGTCGAAGTTCTGGACAGGTCAGTGCTAAGCGGATTAGTTAGGTCCCACTGTGCTAATCGCTGACACCCTGTATTATACTCTGCCTGCAGCCACCACTCAGAAGTAAGGCACGCAGGTGAAGTGGATGGCCTATACCAAGAGGATTCGTAGAATGACCCTTAAAATATGATAACGTAGTGAACCACTGGCAACTTTCTTGCAAGTATCTCACTTTATTACCAAGAAAAGCGCCAGATTGAAATTGGATCCAACTTTTTGAAACATACTTGCCAGCAAAATGCTCTTCTGCCAGGATCGCGAATCTGCTGAGTCGATCGAATCCCTGAAAAGAATGATAAAGCTTGCCTTCTGGTTCAAGGCCACAGTATTTTAGTTACGCTCAAACATTATTTTATCTAACTCAGATATTAGCTCCAGTTCACTACGCTACGTTCACAGTGTTCTTGTCATTTGAGTGTGACAACTTCATGTCAGATAGAAGAAATTACTTTGCTATTTCTATATTTCTCTAGCACCAAGAAACTGACCCCCTGCACACCACAAATTGCAAGTGTAGCACCATATATGCACCGTGTATCTCCAATATCACTCATGTCCTTTCCTCTGGGAACATCTTGATTCTTTGAAACTGNATTTCTATATTTCTCTAGCACCAAGAAACTGACCCCCTGCACACCACAAATTGCAAGTGTAGCACCATATATGCACCGTGTATCTCCAATATCACTCATGTCCTTTCCTCTGGGAACATCTTGATTCTTTGAAACTGGGAATAGGTTAGAAAGATGACAATGAACGGACCATGAACCCCATTCTTAGAAATGCGTCAGAGCTCTTGGCTTCAGTTTACCCTGAGCTGTCGCCGTGACATCAATACACGATAAAATTCCTGGCCGTTAAACGGACCACAACACTTCAACCGAAATCCTACAATAGCCCCAGACTATATTTCCTTGCTCTATAAGCACTGGCCCACAAACGAAGAGTGAAGCGATGGATTGCGAGTGCAGGTTCGCCGATATCACGGCCGTGACTGTCGTGAATCGCTCACGCTTGCCTGCCCTTAGTATAGCAGCATTATTGACCCACGGCCTCACGCAACGTCCTGTTGCCGCGGCTTCGATGACCCTCTTTCCGGCACAGATACGGACGGTTCCGGCCACATCAGGCAAACAGAGCTATGGAATAGTGTATGGTGACAATTGAAGTTCTTACGGACAACACTCACTGTTTTTTTTTAAATGCAGCAGAACTACTACAGTATATAGACTGACCCGTGTCTTCGAAACTTTTGCACTTTTTATTAATAAGTTGGTCAGATTTTCAAGAAAAACTAATATATACGGCGAACATTTTCCACGCATGAATTTTAAGGAACAATTACTTGAGAACAAATGAAGAGAGATTTGCGCTTTCGCGAAGTAGTAGAAAGAAACTCATTGCTGTAAAACTATTAGCAGGCAAAACTTTTTGTGCAGCAGCGTGCGGAGAAGAGAGCTGAAGGGCGGTGTCCCCCGAGTATCCTCCTGATGTTGAGTATAGCATCAAGTTCTGTTAATAGATTACATATGTAAATCGAATGAAGCGAATACCCTTACTTTATGTCTCATCTGTAACTATGTATTCAAAATATCTGATTCAATAAACTTTGGCCGCACACTTCAGTATTTGAAACCTACAATTGAGAGCTGGCAATGGCCAGCAATAGAATCGTGTTGCAAGCACAACCTTGTTTGGGCTGCTGTACAAAGAAAGATATTCGTCGTGACCCGAAATGAAACGAATGAGGCCGACCTATGCTCTAGAATTGCTGTTGTAGATTCCGTTGTAGCAAGAAGGCGTTATATTCTAAAATGCGTGAACTTGAACCTAACCTATAATCCTTATTATTATCATGTGTAGAGTTGGGCCCCGTTTGCTAATCTTATGCTGTGGTCGTATCAATTGATGAAGGCCTTCCTATTGGCAGAAATACATAATTTTTAATATGATTGTTTGTACTGTAGTCTGTAGGTCGTGCTGTATATATTGTACCGCCATTTTGAATGGATGATATTACATCTAATACTATTCAGCTAATCAGATGCGATAGTATTAAACCATAACGATCTCCCCTCGGGGAGAAATAAATAAACTTATTTTACTTCAATGAAACAACGGTAATAATTAAACGGGAAACCTATATTTCTCCTCGTGGGAGGGTATTCGTGTGGTAATAGATGCGGTGCTATAGTTCGGTAGACTAGTTTAGTGTGTGATAGCACTGAGCCTTGTCGAAAGGGTAGCAAATTTACAGCTGTAATATTATTAAGCAAAGAATGTACGTGTCGTTTTGTGATTTAAACTGTAACAGCACCTATTAATCCAAGAATACCTGCCGTCCGTGGAAAAATAAAGGCTTTTACTTTACTTTATACGCATGCGGTTATCGAATACAACGGAATTTAACTCTGTGGATGACACTGCGCGTCCTGTCATCACGGCCCAGTTGTGCTGCCACGACATCGAAAATGTTTACTCTAACTCGAAATGCGGCTGTCAGAGCGCCATCTATCGGCGAGCGGATAAGCTTAGATATAATGCAAATCAGTATTAATTGTAACTGCATCGAAGGAAACGCGAAAGTAAGCACAGTAAAGCACCAAATTGTGCGCACACTCGTTCCAGCGTAACTCGGTCGGGACTGGCTGTGACCGAAGTAATCGCTCTTCAAAATGTCTCAGTTATTCCCTGAAAAATTGTAGAAAACACGTAAAGGACTTGGAGGTTGCACTTCGATATTGATTTGATAAGTTATCAGTAAATAACTGTTCTTTGATACACTATCGGATGACATGCATGTGCGCGAAGGCGAAGTGACTGCGTTTCTGCATCGCACTCTAGGAGGCCCGGGTTCGAGTCTCGGACGCTGACAGGGCTTTCAACGGATTTACACGGCTTGGAACACTCCGGTAGCGAGAGTGGGGGGGGGGGAGAACGAGAGAGGGATTCTTAAATTCACTCGTACCACTGACTGCTTCTCCTGCTCTTCACATTACCAGATCTGCAAAATTCTAGAATTAAGACAAAAGAAAACCTCGTTAGGTGTATCCACTGTATGCGAGATAATAAATGATTATTATCATCGTTATTATTATTAGTTTATATGATAGAATTGCATACTTACATTATTAATAAGTGGTAATAAGAGCAAATTATGTTTATAGTATTGGTTTGATATGACAACAACATGTTTAAACGATTGTTATAATTTACAGCTTACCTTCTTCAATTTGCAACAAACTAAAGTAAAAACAGAAAATTCCAATAGAAGCCTTCGCAGTAATACTTCAAGACTTGAGAGCTCATTAGAGCATCAGTTCCAGTATGGGAAGCTTCGCTTCTCTTAGGACCCGTCTCAATTTCAGAAGCTCCAAGTGATGAGGGTCGCACAGCTCTATGTTACACAGTGTCAGATGCAAATTGCTCAGGTACAGTATTTAGACAAAAATTAATTTAAAAGTTTTAGCTTATGAAAGCTTTGCTCAGAAAGATGCGTAAAAATCCTTTAGCGTTAATTGCAGGGTACTGGTTATTGACGAATTCATTGAAAGGCCCGCCTGCTCAGTGCTTGCTGAATACTAGGTGCCAGCAGCTAGTTGAACCATCACAATGAAAATTTGGTTGCAATAAGACTAGAAAATGCTTTAGCTCCTTCTAAAAAAGTGTAAAGAGTCAACTGCCACGTAGAAATTAGAGAAGCTAAATGAATTATACAGGACAGGAACGAAAACTCCATCCAAGATTGAGCCTCTATACGTCAAAATTTTCTTAGCCAATGCGACAGACACTATACCTCACCCTTGGTAGTAATTTCAGCTTGCCTGTATCTTCTAACTCGCTATCTTAACTTTCTTCGCCATTTACAAATCCTGCATACGTATGTCTCACTTGCGTATCAATTGCTCTTACCGTTAATTGATGAATGACTCACGCCGTATTTCTTATTGCAATAATTCAACTTTAACGTGACGATATATTATTGATCTCTCCCATAGATTTTTCATGGGCTTTTAATCATCGTACTCATTCCTCAATTTTATGATCTATTGATTCCCTTTTATATTCATTAAATCACTACCTAATTGTATGGCTTAGCGATTCGCTGTTGCATTCCTAGAATCATTGATCAATCGTATGATTTATCGATTCACTGCTGTAATTGTAGAATCATGTAGTGGTGGAATCGCAGACAAAGTTTTGCGTTTAATTATTGGGAATGCGCACCGTATGTCTAATTCTAATAGGTCTACTCTACCTTGAAATTCACATTTCTGGCATATCTAGAATGAAAATATTCAACCAATCAGTTTCTGCTAATTTATCTAAATCTTCTTCCCACGTTAACTTTAAGAATGAATACCTGAAGGTGCTACGCTCCTATCATGTTGAGCACTGCACTCATATGAGAAACTAGAACGCCTCTTGGCGTAGACCATCACCCGCGGTGGAGGCATATTTCGACACCGTAATCTCTGTTGGCCAGCTAACTCCAAAGTTTTGGCCTTTTTCACACCTATAGGTGAACCCACCTATCCCCGTGCAAAACATTATGAACATTGCTCAACTCCTTCTCCCTCTTTTTGGGTGGACAGACAAATTTCAACGCTGTAATTTTTTATGGCCATCTAATACTAGAGTTTTGGCATTTTCACATCTAGGTCACTCCCCCTCAATCCCTGAAAAATTTATGAACATTACTCAACTCATTCTCTCTCTTGTTGGGAACAGACAAACAAATATACAAACACACAAATTTAAAAAAAAAAATGGAAAGCCCAAGGATGTAAGGGCCAGTTTACACGTCCCTCAACGTAACGTGTTCCGTTAAACTGATAGTGCGGCGCGTTAATTTGATGAAAGCAGCAGCAGCAGCAGGAGCAGAAAATGCGGGAGACGGAAGGATAAAACACGTCCGATTTCTCAACGACCCGCATCATTCAAATTCAATACCAAAATCGTTAATTACTAAATTTATCTATTATAGCGTTTTCAAAGCGTGAACAAGTCGACAACAATGTTTTTTTTATCGTCATTTTACCTATCAGAATCAATGTATTCCCGTTCAACACATGAAAAATATTTGAGCTGAAAATGTATTAAGAACACAGACGCCATCTTGGATTTGGAACCCCTACTGATCGCTCTCCCTTGATTTCCGTTACTTCGGTTTAAAAGGCCACAAATATTCTAGAAATAGGTTGTGCCTCTCAAAATCAGGCTATAAGGTTATGATATACGATATTACTTTAAAGAGGCGCATAATATAAGCAAAAATTTAAAGAAACGAGATCATAAGTGAACGCGTGGGGTCATTCATTTGAATGAAGTCAGGTCTACGTGTGGACAGCGACAGCAGAAGTTGACTCACGGCTCGTGTTCATTTTCGGCAGCCAACGCGTTACGTTGGGGGACGTGTGAACTGGCCAGCGTCCGCGATGGGTGGCAAATTTCAACACCGTCATTTTTGTAGAAGTTGTAGAAGCAAAATGTGTATCTTTTTCAAAAATACATATAATGTGCAAATCTCAAAACAATCGGTTCACATTGATCATTTTTACCCCCTCAACATGCCTCTTTGGATCCCTCTTTGGGGTTCTAATGACCCTAGTCCTATAAAATTTCAAGACACACTTACCCACTACCTAAGGACTCTTCTTTCAGCATTAACGAAAAAAAAATGGGTAATTTTGGCCAAAATCGCTGGGTTGACCTCCTTAGAAGCCTCGTCCAGACCAGGAAGCAAAGAATGCAACGGGAGGACTCAATAGGACTAAAATAAAACTTAACCGTGACCGCATGTAGCAAATTTGCATCACATTGACGAGTCGAAGTATTTGAGTGTGGGACCTCAGGCCTTCGTAAGTTGTTTTCTTAAACACATTTATTTAATTCAAGCTCCCGTCATGACTGGCCAGCTTCTTGAGCTGCAAAATATTTTAAAATATTGTCGTCAAGTACAGAAGTTCGAGCAATAGGTTAACTGTTACTGTGGTATCTCTCGCATACAGATTTGGCTACAATGGTCTATTTATTTGTTGGTAAGGAAGAAAATGCTCTGTGAAGAGCACTGTGAACTGAATATGAAGTGTAAATAAGGCTTTAATTAAGGAAAAGGAGTTAAATCAGGTCGCCAAAAGGGACCAAATTCGGCGCTAGTGCTGTGAAAGTTTCCACTAGCATGCACTACGATTTCCTATGGATAATTGCTAAATTAGCATATATTCTCTTGATTTGTTTATACGCTAGAGATGAATTTCACAATTTAAGACGATTTTTCTGGTGAAATTTGTTAAAATACTCCTAGGCTGCTCAGCGATAGATTCGTCGATGATGACGTCACTCTTGATGCTAATTTCTCGTGAGACCTCCCGTTACGCCCTTTGCTTCCTGGTCCAGACGGTCAATCGTTTCATTGAAGTTTGCGTTCGCCGAACGATTTTGATCGACAAACACACGCGGCGAGGTCTCGAACTTTGTGATTGACAGACATCGAACATGTTCGAAAACTTTCAGCTCAAACTCGCAGCACTTTGTCAAACACAAAGTTCGAAAATTATATTCCCCCGTGTGAATAACATAATTACTTGTATATGACTTCATCACAGTATTTAGTGACAAATTATAATTTTTTATTGAAATTAATCCGCGTAGTGCATTTTTCAATGTTTGACTCCAGCTTCTAGACAGTGGGAAGCATTTAACAACTATATGTTGTCAATTAGTGAATAACTGTAGCATATTTATCTCGGTACGTTTGTTTCTTTTGTTTTTATTATTATTATTATTATTATTAGAGGCTACAGTGGAACACGATTTACTTTTTAAAACAAGAAACGGATGCGCACACTGTAAATTTCAATAGGAAGTCAAGAAATTAATAAGTTTAAACGAGAAATTAATGTTTCTGCCGTCTGCATCTCCGCATGTATAAAAGAGGTGCCAAGAAGTGAATTATTAGCTCTACTTTTTATCAGTATAAATAAGTCTCACCTTTCAGTCAGCTTCTATAACTAAAATAAATATCTACGACAATGAACTAGGGGTAAAATGTCGATTAATAGTTATGGAATACTGAATTTGCTGGTCGTGGCCTTGAAGTGTTTGTGCTCCCTGTTTGATCCCGTTTAGACAGAGAAG
>LQNS02000141.1:37312763-37335889 GCA_001587735.2 Parhyale hawaiensis | reverse complement strand
GCCGAGTACTATACTGGCCTCGGTCCACAGTAACACCGCGATTAAACAATGGGGCCGCGCCTCAGTCAAGCCAGAAGTCCTGAGAGGAAAGAAGGGGAGAGCATGAGTGAAGTGCAGTGGGTGACACTGTACCAATCCTTGCTGCATTTGGGAGAATTTTAGTAGCAGTTTGGAGCTTGCAGTCAATCCAGCAAGTTAGGTACCGTTGCAGGTCAAATTCTCTAGGAAAGTGACCGTTTCAAGCAACAAGTAACATTTGCTCTTGCCCTTTGGAGGTGAAGCTAGTAAATATAAATTTAGGATCTCGGGGCGGAGCATTACTAATCGATAATGATGAAAGTTAACAAATATTTTTAAAATCGTTGCATAACACAGGGCAACAAAATTTTATTTTTATCCTGTTGCCTCAAGTTTTAAAACTATTCCAACGTCAATATTTGACCTTCACTTAAGATCTGTAACTGGAATTTCTTTAACACGTTAGTTTTTAAGATATTTATTCGTACTTGCTATTCTCGTAGGAACAGCATTACAGGACTCTTCTGCAAATTTTGCCAGTGGGCGTTCGGTAGGAATAGCACTGATGAAGTACAAGAAATAGGACGTGATTACTTGAAAATGGGGCATGATAGACAGAAACGGTCTGCAGATTTGGAATCACTTTATAGAAGTGATAATAATACCCTTAAAATAATTTCGTTAATAAATTACTTGCTGCCCAGTGATATAAATCAAGCAGTTTAATGGAGAGCCACGTGTACTTATTTATTATCAGCCGCAAACGAAGCGGAAGAGGTGATAAAGTTTTCGTTGAAGATTTAAGTATATAGATATATCTGTAAATGTGTGTATATAAATATGTCTATCCACCCAAAAACAGGTAGAAGGAGTTGAGCAGTGCTCATGATTTTTTGCATGGAGGTTGCTGGGTTGACCTAGATGTGACCCCTGCCAAAAAAACTAGGTCTAGCTGGCCATCAAAAATGACGGCGTTAAATTTGTCTCCAACCCAGCAGATAATCTTACGCCACGAGGCACTCTATTTTTCTTAGGCTATTATTATAGTGACTACTTTAAGCCTCTATTTCCACCACAACGGCGATCTAACACAGCTGACCATCAAAAATGACAACGATAAAATTTGCTTCCACTTCGGGCGATGGTCTTACGCCACGAGACGTTCTAGTTTGCGATTTATTTAGTTCTCTATTTTCTATCATTTACTTGCAGAGACTGCGCTTATCATCAGTCATAAAAGATTTTGGATGCGGTTTTGGATATGGCAGACAAGGAAAAAATTGATGATGTTTGATGAGACAAAATTTAATTTTCGAAGCGGGTAAAATATTCGTCTGAGCCCGCAGTACGTTCTAAATGTGCAGCAATTCATTGAGTCTGTATGCTACTTATATCACCGTAGACAGGCCGGTAGTAGCTAGATGCTCGAGTGGTACTGTCAGAAGCGCAATGTGTGGGCTTGAGCGTCTAGCCACTAGTTGACTTCTTGCGCTTGGCTTGCTGAGTCAGCGTTCGGTGTCCGGATGGTATGGCGGGGGTACTGACCCTAGCGCGAAATTGGGATGATCAGGGGACGCAAGTCGTCGCATAAAAGCCTTCTGTCGCTGGTGCCACGGCTCTTGACGATCTGTGACCGACTGCAACTGTGCAGTCCCTTAGAGCCACTTGGCATATATCTGCGGCAGGAATCAGTGCATGCGAGTTTCTCAGTTGGAGTATTCGGTCAAGTTTACTTTTCTTTTCGTTATTTTACTCATACTTCACCCCTCGCACAGACATAAACATAATTACAACAAACATAATTATTATGCTACTATAGCAATATAGCGGGCAACAGACACACTGTCTAAGTGGGTGTCAGCGAGCACCGTTATGGTACTGACGCGCCTGGTAAATTTTAGTGAGAGATCATGTTCGCCGCGGCTCGCAATTCTATTAGTTTGTTGAAAAAAAAAAATAAATGAATAAAATGATATGAGCGCTTTGCGAGTGTTGACATCGACAGCAAAGCTCGAGTGATATGCTGGGTATAATAATAAATAGACAACCGTGACATTTTGCATCACTTACTTTTGAAAATTTTAGTTTTTGTGCATTTTATCCTCCCAACTCATGATCGCCATCCTGATTGTTATAGGGATTGTGCTTATTGTGGAGTATGAAAGGAAGTCTACAAGTAAACATAAGTAAACGTACAAATTCGTGTTTTAGTGTTAGATAATAGCAAAAATTGTTTACTATCGCACACTCAACAAGGTTTTCTATTCCCCTTAATTTTAGAATTTTGAAGACATGGCGGCGTGGTCGACGCCGAGAGCCAATTTGAGTATCCTTCGTAGTCTTTCCTCACACCTCTCGATGCCAGTGTGCTCCACTCGATGAATAACTCGCGCCAACACTGAGAATCGAACCTGAGACCCCTGCACTTAATTTAGACGCTCTTGGTCACTGAGCCGATAAAGGGACGCACTTGTATAAGTAGCGATGGCGTAAAACCTGTGACTGTACAGTGATGCGAGCAAGTACTGTTTTGAAATAAAAACAGAAAGAAATGTGATTTGCTCACCAGTTTTACATTTCCATGAAAGGCTCTGCCTCATTCTCTCTTTATCACCCGCAATCGAAGTGAGAGAAGAGAGGTGATAATGTTTTAGTTGCAGATTTAAGTATATTTGTTGGTTTATATGTATTTGTCTGTCCACCCGATAAGTGGCTGAAGGAGTTGAGCAACGTTCATAAATTTTTGTAGGGAGTTTGGTGGGTTGAGAAAGTGCCGACCCCAACAGACACAGACGTTAATGCGAAGCAACGGCCCCAAGATCAAGCATAAAGTTCATAGAATTATGTCAGCCAGCAGTTTTCCCCGTACTTCATTGTGAACATTAGGAATAGACTTCCCCCCAAGTTGTCGGAGCAGTATAAGTCAATTCATTTAAAAATTATCTTTACGAACATTGGGAACAACATCCTCCACAGTTACGGACTCCTCGTCCAGGAGTCCCAAACTCGTAACGGTCAAAGATTCTAAGCCACCGTAATACATTATCTTCATTCCTTAACTAACTACGTCTCCGAGCTCCGCGGAACTGCAACAATTAATTGTGTTTGCACGATCAACTTCTAGGCTGAGTTTGTTCTCTTCGTCTTCTTATTTTCTTCCTTAGATTTCTCTATGATTCTCACTTAATGGCAATAGCTCAGCGTAAGTTCCGGCGGCTCTCTGGGACTGGGTCTGTTGGTCCTCCTACAGTCAGCTATCCAATCTAATCTAACGCATAAGTACGCGTACCTACTATGCCTGAATCTTGGTAGGCAACATTCTGTACCAAACCGTCAGCTGTTCCTGGAGGTCCTTGAACCGTCCTCCCTGACTGGTGCCTCACGGCGCCGCCAGCGATGTTGCCAGTAACGATTTAATGCATTCCATGGGACGTGAAATTTGAGAGTAAACTAACGTAACAAGTTCTAGAATTAATCTAGGAAATATACCCACTGCAAATACGTTTGATGCCGGAGCCACGCTATACAATCGCACACTCAACTTATGAGCCGACGTTCAGCTCGCACGTCGTTGAACTTAAGTTCAACTTTGCAAAATGCCTCGGATATCAGACCTTGATTCAGCATCCGAGACGAGATGAGAGCTGAGCATCCACTAATAAGTTGAGCGTACGACTGTGTGGTGTGGCTACGTCATGAGAAGGTAGAAAGGACAAAATGATCCATTCTGGAGATGTTTGCCATATAGCGTGGGCACACTATCGCAAAAGTTGCTCAGTCACTCAACTTTTTCGCCTCGGCCGTCACGTTGCCGTGACTGCTGCTTATGGCGCTTGAATGTCACGCTAAACCTGTGCGTCATTGCAACTTTGAATTTAGTTAGAAGTAGGAGATTTCTCAAAGCTTCACAATTGCTGCTTGTTATAATGTACAAACTGCAATAAAAGACTCATAACTTAGATATTCTTTTTAGTGACATAGCAATGTCCAAGCCGAAGCATTGTGTGCTGCAATGCAGTCGGAAACAGAATTGCGTGGCAGTGCAACTTTTGCGTTCGTGTGCGCGCGCTTTAGAAAGCTGTCAGGATTGGTTTGCTGTACCACACACTAAGGGCCGAAACATACCAAAAGTAGTTCAGCCAGAAGCTGGCAAGCAGGCAGGCTGGCAGTTTTTGAGAAGCACAGAATGCATTGGAGCGAGCACACCGAACAGCGGCAGTTGAGCAGGCCGCTGCCGCTGTTCAATGTGTGTGCTCCAATGCATTCCGTGCTTCTCAAAAACTGGAAGCCTGCGTGCCAGCTTCTGGCTGAACTGCTTTTGGTATGTTTTGGCTCTTAGGAAGACACAAGCACTTCTTCAGTGTTTTTGTAAGAAAGTTTGCATTTAAATGACGTCACACTCATTTTGTTGTTTTCAGGATAATTCCAATGTTCCAAATGCCCTGGTCATTAATGGAAAACAAATTTTAGTAAAAGGGCATGCAAACTAGCATGTGTGTGAACATGTTTTTGTATAAATGATTGAGTTTCTGGATGAACATTAATTTATTCCATTATTATAGTTGCAAGCCCCTGGTCAGGCTAGTTATCATGCATTGATATTCCCTTTTCTGACATTTATGAAAAATTGGTTTCAATCACACAGTACAAGGATTAGCCCAAGTCACGGGCAAATTCTCTGTAGAATTGCAGTGAATTCTTCTTACTCTCTCTTTCCTGCTAGCGTTGCTTTGTCTGAACAAGAGTACCTATTGCCAATCATGTCGGCAGGAGTAGGATGACTGTACCCGTGTATTTTCCATATGCGTGGCCACCTATATGTGACTGAGCCTAATCGATAGTGGACAATTTAGTTACTTAATATGTACTTCTAGGCGCATTTATGAATCTATTGTCCATTGAATAACAGCTAATACGCAGTTGTTGGTCGCTTACTCCAATGTTGATCCTTCCGTCCATCACGGTGTTGAAGATTTAGATAGAAGAAAATTCATTTACTGAATAACAAGTTGAGTTATGTACCATAAAATTTCAGCCCTTGGAGCTACAATACGGTATAGCTTCTGGAGGTTATAGTCAAAAGTGGAAATGCTGCATTTTCTGAATCTCACTTCGCTTTCAAAATTAGCTCGCTACTTTTCGATATGACGATGATGATTCTTCTTCTGAGCGTGGTAGATGAAAAGTGGTATCTTTGATAGAGTTTTGATCCTGTCGGGCATTTGCTCTGTCGTATATGTTTTAGCTGAATCTCTTCTTAGCAGTTCGAGAAGCTCAGTCTTGGTGGGAGTTTTCGTTTCTTTTGCGCATAATCTCTTTCGCTTATGCTATCTTTAGCTGAAGCTCTTCGATGCAGTTGAAACTTCACGCAGAGCAGACGCTTTTTATATTGAATTGATTTACATTGCAGCCAAATTTCGACGCTTGAGGATCAACTATCTCTTTGTATTCAGGTCACGGTAAGCCCTGAGCATTTTTAGTAAATTCTTTCGACTGAGTCACGTTTTTCTTAGTGTTGCTCAACGTTTGACCAATTCCAAACTGATATTTGGGCCTTATCTTGGAGGGGAATATTTTACTCTCGCCAAAATCATGGCTGTACAACTTGAGTTTCATTAATGGAACATCAGACCTGCAGGAATGAGACCTATTTAACAGAAAAACTAATAGGTACTGGGAACCGGAAAAAAAGCCAACCGTAATCACAAAATTACTACCTTCATTTTTGACGGCTGGGCCCTCTAGGGTTTTAATAAAAGTTAATTGATTCTCACCTGTGAACGAAGTGAGAGAGGTGATAATGTTTTATTTGAAGATTTAAGTATATCTATGTATTTGTCTGGCCACCCAAAAAGTGGTCGGAAGAGTTGAGCAATGTTCATAATTTTTTATAGGGAATTTGGTAGGTTGATTTAGATGTGACCCATGCCAAAAAACTAGGCCTAGCTGGCCATAAAAAAATGACGGCGTTGAATTTGCCTCCACCGCAGCAGAATGTCTTACGCCACGAGGCGTTTTATTTTTCCTATGTTATTACAGATTTACTACCTGAGATTCGGGCTGTGCAGTGTGCACTTACCTTGTTCATCAAACATGACTGCGTTGAATTTGCCTCCAACGCCGGTGATGGTTTAACGCCACGAGGCGTTCAAGTCTGAATTCATTATTTAATTAGAGCGCGTGTCTTTTCAATTGCATGATTAAATATATTTGAATATCAATAAATTTTATTGTTAATATTATTTTAGCTTCGATTGGACTGCACAACAGTGGAGATCACTGACTACGTACTACAGACGAGCCGAAGGGAAGCTGTCAGTCAAACTTCACAACCTGCACTAATTAGATATGAAGCCTTAGAACACTTGCTAGCACTCGCAGTAACTGCTCTGGTCGGAACACCGCGTGGCTGTATCGAAGTTCTACTCTCGTAAACAAACAGTACAACGTTTGAGTGAAATATTACTGAATACGGTCGTAAGTTCGCACTAGCACTGCAAAATTACATCAATTGAAATACTATCCCATTTTTCGATAATAGGTAGGTACACAACTTGTTGGTTTCTTGCTTGCTTGCTTGGTGTCTTCGTCCCGATCTGAAGCATTAGATAGAGGAAATTCTTCCTCCAAACGGCAAGGAAGCCGTTGACGTGCTAAATTTTTAAAACCTAAGAACTGCGTGAAGAAGCCTGCATGATGTACCAGCAAATAGTAGCATGGATACTAGACTGTACTTCCGTCACACTATCAACATTGCTTATTTTATTACTCTTGGCTTAAACTGCTCAAACGGAGTAAAATACCAACGAAACAAAAGGCTAAGATATTTTTGAGAAAAGAACCACGAGAGGAGTTGAAGAAAAAAAAAGGGTTTCATCGAGGTAGCTAATTGTTTTTTGCCGCCATCCAACGACTACAAAGGCCACTAGTGTAGTACGAATAGCACACTGACCTTTAGTCAAAGGCCGTAGGTGCTAAATGCTTTATTCAGTAACGGCCGGACAAAATTATGGCAGTTTTTCTCACGCTACTATAGAATACGAATATCTGTTGCGCCTTCAAATATTTTTCCTCAAAATAATCACTAAAAGAATTTACGATTCACTTCAGCGATAGCTCAGTACTGTCATGCGTCCTCAGAATAAATTCAATGGCATTTATTTCTCCCCGTAGGACGGTATTCATACAATAATTCTACAGTATAGCAATGCATATTCAGGACACTAGTGTAAAAACAATAATCAATGAGTCTTGCACGCTAGGTTAAAAATTGACTGTACAGTTCTACTTCACAACCTACTGTTCGTATAAGAAACAAAGAATAATACACAGATAAGCAGCGTTTCATAAATTGCTTAATATTTAGTTTGCATTCACTGAATGACACTTGTATAATTCCATCGCAGGTATAACTTCATTACACGGTTAGTAGCATGGGTCCCTGTTAATCATGGGTGCCAGCTACACGGGTGCCCATGCTTCGTTGTTGGAGTAAAGCTGTGGACGCAGAAGACTGACGCGGTCCCGCAATGATTTTACTCATGATATCCACAATTTCCCGTCTGTAACTTGTTGCTAAAACTTTAGAGCCGTCACCCCCAAAGCGATAATAAATCTGCTGTATTTCACAGCAGTTTGTCAAATACGAAGCAATTGGCAGCCCGTACAGCCCTCTGTGCTCACATTCAAAACTTATGCCATTTTAACGCTCCACAAATATTCTAAATTGGACATTTTGTTTTGTTGGGCGCCGGTACGTAAACTCCAGCGCAGATCAAAGCGTGTTTTATCTTTAGCAGATATATATTTTAGTGAATTTGAAAATCATTGCGCGTTACGAAAACTTCTGCCGAGTTTCCAGAGCAATCAACATGGGTTTAAATATAATACTTGGCTTATAAAGCGTTTGTGTCGATGTGACTTCGGTAAATTGCCGTAATTACACACACGTGTAAAATGTGCAACGCCCTTAGCAACCATGTCGTGTTTGCTAGGTGAATAGGACTAGTCATTAAATACAATATACATACAGGGTGTTTTTTTAGGCGGACAAATTTCAACCATAGGTAGAAAAAGTTAAAATAAATCGATTTTCATGAATGATAAAATGCCCAAAACTCCTTAGTTTTTGCGTTATAATGACTTGAAAAAATTTAAAGCTTTGAGTATTGTACTATACGTGCGTGCCAATGTTACCTCTAAATTTTATTATAAGTAAAAATCGATTTATTTTGAATTTTTCTACTTACGGTTGATATTTGTCCGCTTAAAAAAAACACCCTGTATAGTCTTTAGACGTCTTTGAAACCGTTTTTCAACTTCGGAGGAAAGTTCTTACATTTTCTATGTGTGGTAGACGATATACAAAATAACACATTTCGGCAAACACTTCAAGCATACAGTAAGACATTCTGCAGTGTCTACAGTAAGAATTATTGTAAGCGTCTCGATCCTGCTCTCAAAAGTGGCGGCGGCGTTATTAAATCACAATTTGTACTCGTATTTCACAAACTAAGCTCTTGAATAGGGGACGCAACAAGTTGAGCTTGCCCAAAGGACTCTCAACGCATGAGGTAGGTCATCTTTTAGCCATAAAGGCGGCTTTTTCTGGAAGTCCGATGAATTCAGGGTCACTTGCCGCCTTGATGGCGAATTCTTAGGAGCAGCAGTTTGAAAAATGTGGAGACAGCTCTAGGCTCTTTGTGGGAGTTGTGCTGGTGAGCTGGTGAATTGGCCACTGGAGGACAGGTGCAGTTGGTGATTTGGTCACTGGAGGACAGGCACAGTTGGTGACTAGGCCACTGGAGGACAGACGCAGTTGGTGACTAGGCCACTGGAGGACAGGTGCAGTTGGTGCCTGTCAGTTAGTGACTTGGCCACTATAGGTATACTGCCGTTTAAAAATTTCTCAGCTTAAGTAAATATGGGTGGAACGACAACCATGCCGATAGTCTTACAGGGAACAGTGTTCCAGTAGTCGAGTTCTGTGTTTCCACCAACCCCTCTCTGGTGACGGTCAGTGCCCCGCAGTAGCGTCCGAATCCCGGAAGTGCTGACTAAGCAAGCCAAGCGCGGCAAGGCTCCCACCTGTCGGGCAAAGAGGCGCTGTTCTCCGTACTAGCGAGGGTGAGGCTGACGGGCTAACAATCCGCCAGCACGAGTACAGGAGTAGCTATCTGCTTTATGCAATTCATATAGCGAATTTTGCAGAAGTCCCATTACACTTTTATTTTGCATTCAATATCTGAGGCGATGATGTTTTAGGTGTAACCATTCAAACATTGTGAGCCCCTTTTTTTTATCATGTACTTCTGCAATACTATGTATATATGAACGACCTTAGGTCAGCAGTTCTTTCCGTATTTCATAGTCAGCATTTGGAATAGACTCCCTTACGTGTTGTTGGTGCGGAGTCAGTCAACGCGTTTAAAAATCGTCTTGACATACATTGGGAGAGACATTCTCCACAGCTAAGAACTCCTCCTCTAGGAGTCTCAAACTCTTAACGATCAAAGCTTCCGAGGCCACCTTAATTCGTCTTATTCTCTCTCCCGCTCCAACTACACGGTTTAACATCTCTAAGCTCCGCATATCAGCGGCTCTTGATCGTGCTTGTGTGCATCCATGATCGTCTCTTTGGCAGGAATTCATCCCCCTTTTTTCGCTCTTTTCTTCCGTCCTCTATATCTTACTAACATAATGACAATAACTCATAGAGGGTCGGGACATAAGTTCCGGTGACTCTTTGGGAATGGGCCTGTTGGTTCGCCAACTGCCGCCTATCTAATCTAATGTATTAATCAAGTATACCCACCCTCAGAAGAGAGGACGACATTCGGATGTCGTCAGAAGGCCGCAATGTCTTACGGATATTGGCTTTCTTCCTTGAGGTCCGGGCCTCATGGAAGGGAGGCGATTCTTGCTTCTTGATGAGAGTCGACCTCTGAGACGTCCTGCCCGAAGTTGAAATCGCAATAGTTCTGCTTGTTCTTTACAGGCTCAGCCGCAAAGGTCTTCTCTTCTGAGAAAATACCAGTGTGATTCGTATTCAACTCCAGCTCTTTAAAAATACAACGACAGCGCTCTTTATTTTGCTCTGGCGTTGTAACAATTCACGGGGCCCTTGTGACGAGCCTCAGGTTTTTCCTCCTTCACCCTTGACGGCTTTAGACGTTTTCACTATCTACGGATACTTTCTCTTTCTACGAGCGGCCATTTTCAGCCTGGGATAATGTCCAGAGGCTATCCTGACAGTCAATCGGTTGCTAACTCGGGTTCTGTTTGCACCTTTCTCAACCTGTCTTGGACTTGGTTAATGGTCATAAGATTGACTTTTCGCCGTTGGACGTTGTCTGACTTGTTGCTCGAGGGGGCGAGAGCAATTATCTGATTTATTTTTCGCTTTATTGTGGCATACATGTACCTTACCACTCTTTACTGTTGATCATTACCTGAAAATACTACATTCATAGTTAGTGAACAGAAGAATTAATTTCACTTTCAAAGTTGATCACAAGCGGGTAATGAGGCCGCCGCCACACCGACGAGACGAGCGACGTGCAACGCGACAAATTTGTTGCACGACAAAATGTAACGGAGGGTACAGCAGTCTGCTGTCCTCACCGCCGCAACTGCGATGCCTCGCGACACCCGTGCATTGCTGCAACACGACTCCCGTAAACATCGCATTGCGTCGCTTGTTGCTTTCTGAGGGGCCCGGGCCTAAAAATGACGTTACTGGACCCGATATGTACGCCAAGCGATTTTTGGGCAACTGAAGAAGCTGTATCTAAGATACTCGTGGTTCATGACAGTGAAGCTGTGACGACAGAGACTTAGACCGTATCGCTCGCTGTTATAAATCCAACTAGAGGGCCCGGGCTGTCATAAAATGACAGCGAAGAATTTGTGATGATCTTCTTCATTGATAATACATTCGTTATTACAACTGCTAACCTAAGCACCCTGAGATGTTTACGGCTTCACAGCCTCTCAGTATCGAAACTTTTTTTTTCCTCTCTGAAATGCAGAAAATTCATGGCTTATTGCAGCCCTATCAACAACGCCCAAAGTACCTAATAGCTCAGTTTCGGTATTATGGATACGGTAGGCTAACTTATACAGGTCCAGTGGTTTTTGTTCAGCGAAAGCTGGTGCATCGACTATTGAATTAAATTTCGGAGAATAGCTGAAGCAACGAAATCATCTGTGGGAAGAAACTACGAATCAAGATGCATGAGAGAGCCAATGGAAGCTTCAGATATCTTCAGTGCTGACAGTTCAATTTCGGCAATGCAAAAAATGCATTCAGACATATGGTCGTCCGATACTTTGCTGTAGATTCGATGTATGGAGGAGGTAATTACTCTTAAAATCAGATAAAGCCTGCGATGTCTTCATTGTTTGAATTTAAACTGCCCCTAATTAAGATACGTTTGCCATCTTGTGCAACCCAGCCTATTTTCTACCGATCACTTTTCAATGGAGCTTGGCAGGACGACCAGAGCCACCAACCTGGGCTCATTTCCGCCTCTCTGTTTTGTTAAAGCGTGACAAAAAATGGATAAACAAAGATATAAATACCCATCGGTCTTTATTATATTGTAGATTGTCTTCTTCACGGAAGACACAGAGCTTTGCCTTAATTAATTTCTTCGGAACTGCTGCTTTGCATCGGCTAAGAAATTTGCATTTGGTGGGCAATTTACAATGCTGCTAAGGGATAAGAATTTCCATGTTTTAGATTAATCCAATGTTACCTGTCGTCTCTGATAAGATGAGCAAATGAATGGAACTTTGTGGCATTCGAAATTCCAAGTAATTTCACCGATTGCTATTAACTTAGGCTTCATACGCTATACTTTCACAGTACTCGTGCCTCCTCTATTATTTCTTCTGGAAACTTATTGAGATGAAGAAGACTTTCTATGTCATGGGAGACTTCAATATTGATGTTTCCTCCAAAAAAGATCCGCTGGCTCGGCTAATAAATAACCTAGGCCTTTCTCAGCTTGTGTGCACTGCGACAAGGATAACGCTATCACAAATGATGCAGCTTCTGTGACAAATATAGATGTCGCTCCATCCATAGCTGATCACCATCAAATTACCTGCACTATTACCCAAAGCAAAGCTAGACGAAAACCTGTTGTCATCACGAGCAGGAGCCAGAAAAATTATTCACAAGAAAGATTCTTAGAAAACCTCATGTCCGTGTCAAAATTTGGAGAAATGCATGACACAGATGATGTCAACCAGCAACTTCAGATATTCACTGAAGGATTTCTTGAAGCCCTAGATGCATGTGCACCAGTTAAGACGGTCACCATGCGACGTCCACCCGCACGATGGATAAATGGTGACATTAAACGAAAAAGTGACGAGAAAAATCAATTACTACGGCAGCTGAGATNCCGCCGCAACTGCGATGCCTCGCGACACCCGTGCATTGCTGCAACACGACTCCCATAAACATTGCATTGCGTCGCTTGTTGCTTTCTGTGGGGCCCGGGCCTAAAAATGACGTTACTGGACCCGATATGTACGCCAAGCGATTTTTGGGCAACTGAAGAAGCTGTATCTTAGATACTCGTGGTTCATGACAGTGAAGCTGTGACGACAGAGACTTAGACCGTATCGCTCGCTGTTATAAATCCAACTAGAGCAGCAAAGAATTTGTGATGATCTTCTTCATTGATAATACATTCGTTATTACAACTGCTAACCTAAGCACCCTGAGATGTTTACGGCTTCACAGCCTCTCAGTATCGAAACTTTTTTTTTTCCTCTCTGAAATGGAGAAAATTCATGGCTTATTGCAGCCCTATCAACAACGCCCAAAGTACCTAATAGCTCAGTTTCGGTATTTTGGATACGGTAGGCTAACTTATACAGGTCCAGTGGTTTTTGTTCAGCGAAAGCTGGTGCATCGACTATTGAATTAAATTTCGGAGAATAGCTGAAGCAACGAAATCATCTTGGGAAGGAACTACGAATCAACATGCATGAGAGAGCCAATGGAAGCTTCAGATATCTTCAGTGCTGGGAGTTCAATTTCGGCAATGCAAGAAATGCATTCAGACATATGGTCGTAAATTGCCGTAAATTCGATGTACGGAGGAGCTAATTACTCTAAAATCAGATAAAGCCTGCGATGTCTTCATTGTTTGAATTTAAACTGCCCCTAATTAAGATACGTTTGCCATCTTCTGCAACCCGGCCTATTTTCTACCGAGATCACTTTTCAATGGAGTTTGAGAGGACGACCAGAGCCTCCAACCTGGGCTAATTTCTGCCTATCTGTTTTGTTAAAGCTTGACAGAAAATGGATAAACCAAGAGATAAATACACATCGGTTTTTATTATATTGTAGATTGTCTTCTTCACGGAAGACACAAAGCTTTGCCTTAATTAATTTCTTCGGAACTGCTGCATTGCATCGGCTAAGAAATTTGCATTTGGTGGGCAATTTACAATGCTGCTAAGGGATAAGAATTTCCATGTTTTAGATTATTACCTGTCGTCTCTGATAAGATGAGCAAATGAATGGAACTTTTGTGGCATTTGAAATTCCAAGTAATTTCACCGTTTGCTGTTAACTTAGGTTTCATACGCTATACTTTCACAGTACTCGTGCCTCCTCTATTAATTCCTTCTACTGGTTAGCAATAGCAAACTAAAAGAACACTCACGTTAATGTTCTTCTATTCTGAGCAGAACTGGTCACCGGGTGAGTAGCAGGCGGACACATATTTGCCTATTCAGTAACATGTTGGTAGAGTCCATAAACTCTTATATGCAATGAAGAAAACGAATAAGCACATTACCGGCTTTACCTAATTTTCCAAGGAAGAATATAACGGCTTTGTAGCAATTGCATTGTTTACTGTTTTCATGGTTACTGTTGTATTTTGCTATCCAGTCAAAAAGTTATCAAGTAGCTACATTGTTGAACTATAGCCGGAGATATAACAACTGTGAGTTTTGCCATTTATTCGAGAGGCATTACAATAAATAGCAAGTTGGCCACAGGTTCCTTTTCACTATGAACTCAACTCTCACGTGAACGCTGAACGCTTCACATACGTAGCTCCAAGAATCAGCCAACGCTCTAGAGAGGCTCTGTAAATAATTAAACAATATAAAATTTTTCCTTTGGGAGCTCAACAATTGAGGCAGAATGTCATTTCGCGCTGTGTCTAAATAGGGAGGAGGTGAAGCCATACAGGCCCAGGCCTGGAGTGGCTTGTGAGGGCCCTCGTGAGCAGGTAGGCGAAATTAGCCGCCTGCTGTGCAGAGTGTGGAGCTGCACGCGGGGACCTGCCCAAAGAAATGTAAGGCTGCCTTCTTGAATGACTCAAGTGATGCTGCTCTCTGTCTGAGTTTTTGTCCCTAATTTTGAGAGGTAAACTCTGCAAGAAAACAAACGACACTCCAAGGAGTGACACTTGGATGGAGATGAGAGATGGTTTCCACTGCCCTGAATCCTGAATTCTCCCGTAACAGCCTCCAGTGGCACTTAGAAAGATTTTAGAGACTCTTTCTTTCTTGTACCAGACAGACGTGACACTTAAAAGGACTCGAGAGACTGTTTATTTCTGGTACAGACAGACTCCAGTGACACCGGAAGGAGTTTAGAGACTTTCCCTCCAGTACTGACAGACTCCAGTGGCAATTAGAAGGACTTTAGAGACTGTTTCTGTTTCCCTTTAGTACAGACTGACTCTAGTGGCAGACTGACTTCAGGATTTGAAAGACTGTTTCCATAGCTTTGAGTTCAGAATTCTCCGGTAACAAGCAGGGTCCAGTGACGCTTCAGGCCGGGTCACACGGTAGCCTATTGCCCCAAGTTCATGCTTCGAAAGAATTTAATACTTCTCTGCACCCTTACAAATTTAGCTGTGCGTATAGTGAAAAGTTTACTGAAATATGAACCACCGTGTCAGCTGACTCAGCAAGTTCACCTAATGCAGTTCGGATGTTTCTCCATTTTTGAACGAATTAGAACTCTGAAGCACTGCATTTTCCTTCTGTGGACGCAGACACAGCATTCGGACGCGGGAAGTACGAAGACCGGACATAAGACTAATGTGTGAACAGGCTTCTAGAGCTTGAGGGATTGTTTCTCAGCCTTGAGACCATAAGTCTCTTCTACGTACCGCGCAGATTCTAGTGATATTTAGGAGGACCTAAGTGTTGGTTTCCACTCGTTAAGACCAGACTCTCTTAATATTATCCGTCGAGGACATTCTAATAGCTGTTAACAAGGGATGAAGTAAAAGTAGTAGGAATGCAAATACTAACTTTGAAACACAATATTACACATCAATACTGAAAACAAGTTAAGAAAACTATAAGGTACCGAAAATTTTCTTACCGCTTTTGAAAGTCCCTCGTCTAATGATATAAAGAAAAGCACATGAATTTACTTGGGTACCTAACAGTGTGTTACCGCTATGCGATCTGTGCTGCTCTGCCTGCTCTGTGCAGTATTTAAGTGCGAGTTTGCCCCAGGGTGTCCCCTCACACGACACGGGGGGCCACGCGTGCCACTTTATCCTGAGAATGTCAAGTGGCAGCTCTTCTCTTGCTCTTAAATAAAATATAAGCGTTAGGTTATCCAGGCAGGGCCCTCGAGATCGCGAGCGTAGGAGAAACTCTTGTAGCAGACGAGTGAGATTTTTCGTGGTGAATGGCCAGAGTGGCTGTGAGTGCTGCTAAAAGCGTAGGATGGCCGTGCGAGCATCTGTAGGGAGACTCCAGCTGACTGATATCCTACTCTCGAGGGTTGAACCAATCTGATGTATCGACTATGGCTGTTTATTGGTTCTGGAAGAGTGATTAAAATATTAGGACATGCAATTAAAATCAACAACTGAGGGACTCTTGAGAGGATACCGAAATAACCACAGTAAAACTGACATAACTCTTTTCTCATCATGACAGAACTTTAAAGAACCTTTCAACTTCTGTCGATAGAGCAATGAACGTGTGAGCTCCATGTGGAACCTTCGGGAGCCAATGAGAACCCTCACGAACCCTGCGTTGTAAGAGGGCAGGCACTGTGCGCAGGCTCGCCAAAATGTCAGGAAAATAAAAGTTGGTCCCTGTTGCACCGCTGCAGACGATAGTACAGTGTCCTGCAATTTCCGTGTACGGCGTTTTGTAAACGTTACTGTGTCGGCTTAAACAGCAAAAAGGGCACAGCTTCCTCATTTGTTATTCGTTCAAACTCTAAAAAAAAAACCGTCAGGAACTTTACGAGTGACATGTGCTAAGCCTACTGACGTGACGGCTAATATTCTAGCAAAGATTTTGGTCGACACGGAGATGAGTTTTCCTGGACACAGCGAAGCAATCAAGCACTGTGAAGTGGAAACTTAGGAAGAAAGACTATCGTCTACATTGTGGGTTTTAGATGTACATATAATCTAAATAATAATAAATAGAAGTCGACTAATATAAAATTTTAACGATTCGGGATGAAAAATCCCATCTTCAGAAAAACGGAAAAAACCTAAGCTACAACCTATAAATAAAAATTTCTTTATTTTCTAATCGATAAAGGGGAAGTCTAAAACGCAAATGAACGGAGCTGCGTGTTGGGGCTGGATGTCAGCTCCTGTACAGTCGGCAGAATTCAGGCTAAGTATGGACAGTATGGAGCGGTACAGCCGAGGTCATAATGTTGAGGCTAGGTTTGGTTCTATTTATGTGGAGGGACTCTAATGTTGTGAGCACGATGAGATTGGAAGAGTCTATGAGGGAAAAATCTTTCCTGCTGATGAGATGGTTGTTTTGCTCAGCATGTAAGCGAGAGGCTGAATGAAAGGTTTTCGCAAGTGGTAAACCGGTACGACTGGATACACCTAAATATCGTTCAATACGGGATTTGAAGTGTTGTCCAGTACTACCCATGAATGAGGCGCTGCAGGCCTGGCATCGGTAAAGGTAGATAACACTGGGAAAAAGTGGTGTGGGGGGTTTGTCTTTAAATTTGAAGTTGATATGTGGATGGACTTTAGAGAGGAACGTTTTCAAAGTGTTTACTGTACTAACAGAAGCTTTGTTGTAGTACGGAAGCGAGTGAAAGAAGTCCAATTTACTGGCCCAGGGTTTGCTAATGCCGGGATCAAACAGTTTGTCAAGGAACAATTTACAGTAGTGGTCCAGAAAATGGTGCGGATAGCCGTTATTTTTAAAGAATGTTCGGAGAAAGTCAACTTCGTTTGAAAATGCAAGGTAGGAGGAAGACAGATGGTGGGCTCGAAATAGTAAAGTTTTTTATTGCATTTATTTTGAATTGATCGTAACAGTGACTGATAAAAACTTGTCCCGAGGCCTGAGAATGTGGGTTTTCTGTAAATTCCAGTGATCAATGTTGAGTCTTGGTTAGTTATTAAAACATCGAGAAAAGCTAAAGAATTATTTGATTGATTTTCGGTAGTGAATATGATATTTGGATGTTTGCTATTCATATATTGCAGATAGAGATCAGAATCTGCTTGATTGTTGAATATGAGTAAGGTGTCATCTATATAACTATTATAGTGGATCGGTTTGCAAGTCACGTGGGCAGTCGTTAAGCCAAAGGGTTTCATAATGGCATAGAAAAATATTTGCTAGCGAAGGACCAAGCGGGGAGCCCATGGAAACTCCATCTATTTGCTTGTACAGTCTATTATTAAACATGAAAAAATAATCTTTGATGACAAGGCTAAGTAAAGCTCTTAAGGTAGGTTTATCCATATTGTGGAATAGGTCCGTGTCAATAAAGACTTAGTTACAAATAATATCTATGGCTTCCTCTACGGGGATGTTTGTGAAAAGGGAGGAGATATCAAAGCTGGCTAAGTGGGTATTGGGAGGCAATTGGAGGTTTTTGATTCGGTCTCGAAAGTCATATGAATAGCGCCAAGTATACTGTAATGAAACGAGGAATTTTGCAACAGGGTAGGACGGTGTTTTATATGCAGCTAGAATTGGTCGTAAGGGGGCACCGGTTTTATGTACAGTTGAAATTCTACATAATCTATTATGTAGAATTCTGCTTGTCCCTCCCTTAGTTAATGCGACCTTGACGCTCTCATCAGTATTAGATAGATAAAAATTGGGATATTCTCCATATGACTCGGAAGGAATCAAAAAAGGAGAAGGAGTAAGTTCAAGTTTAACCTGCTACGGCTCGCAGGTCATAGGTAGAAGATTTGCCGTCTGACTTGAAACTTATTTTCACACTTCGTATTCATGATGTGGGTCTGAGATAGCACTGAAAACATTGCTTTTGTTTTGTGGAATATCAGCAGCACGCGAAGAACTTCTCAGTGGCTGCCAGTTGCAGCGAGTAGTGACCATTTGCACAATACTGTGCTGGACGAATTTACTTTTCCCTATCTGCGTTGTTTCATCATAGCCACCCGATTCCAAAGTGGCCGAGTATTTAAAGTCAAGTAACAGTGCAAAGTACTCTTATCGCTGGGCGCTCACACCCCTGCCATCTTTGGGAACAAAGTAGTCAGGCTACAACATGACGACTGTTATGTTGGTTACCGAACTTTTGCGCTATCTGAATTTTACAGTAGTCGATATTCCATGGTACTAATTTAAATTGTACACATCGAACCATCCGAATTTACAGGTTTCCTATGCTAACTGCTCTCACTGGAGGGGGGGGGGGTCAAAATCATGTCACTTGGTGAGCAACTGGGGGCCACCAAGCCAACAGCTGCCCACCCTTTTAGCATATTATTCGAGGCTCTGCTCCAGTACTTGCATATGGTTTGCAGAAAGTCGATCCCCCAAATACACAAACGCAGAAATTGATTAAATGAGTGCCGAGCAGAATCCATGGTCCAGACAATAGTAGAGAGTAAAGCCATGAAATGCGCATTTTGTGGTCGACTGCAGCCGTACCCTACCCTCGCGCGTGGGCTTCCGGTTTAGAACGGCCAATGCACTTCCGGTGTAGCGGGGGTCAGGGGGGCCGCTAACCGGAAGTGGGCGAGGCCTGGAAAACCGGAAGTAGGCGACAGCCAGGAACGGCTGCAGTCGACCACAAATGCCCATCTCATGGTTTTATACACTACTGACGATGCAAGGCAGCTATCAACTTGAAAATACATTGGCAGATATCTTAATGGATGCTTAAATTAAGCGATGAAGGTAGATGAAACATGCTGCAGTATTTGCATAATGCTACAAAAATGTTTTTCAACCATAGCTGGCTCTCTTGAAAATACTGTTTTCTTTGCGTTCACTCTCCTTTAAACCTTATTTAAACTAAATTTGGCATTTGAAATTTGCAGCTGAACTAGAAGTAAGAACTTTAGTATTAAATTTCAATGATTACTGATGCGACGGTAGAGTTTCTCCAGCATTTTCGCGAGAACCAAAGAAACTTCAATCCTACTTGCAAATCTTTTTGTTCTTCAAAAATTTGGCCCCAATTTTGCTTGGATGACTGAAAGACGTTCGATTTACGTCCCTGCTCTGGTTGTCATTCTTAAATAGAATTATGGCTAAAGTGTTAATTGAGCTGTCCACGCAGTTTCCTCGCTGTCATATTATTAAGGTCTGTATACTATTGTTATTAAAAACTCACATTCGGGCCTCCACGGAAAGTAAGTGTTAGCCAAATGAAATATTATACAACACCGGGAAGACCGAAACGCTTCCAAGGAAAATCAATCAAAAGGCCATTAACAGCTGACGTAAACGCCCCCAGACCAACACGATCGTAGAAAGTTGATCTTGGTAATCAATTTTGGGTGAAAACAGATTAGAGCAGAAACTCGGACTGAACTGACTAGTTTTGCGCGAAACAGCGTCCAGTACGTGTGAAGGAGTTAGCATAAGCCACAAGGGACAGAAGAATACAACCAATGTCTTTCGTTGTTGTATGCCTTCCATTGCATACAGAGGCAGCCAAACCCTTCGCTTATAGGAGCGATACTCCTCATCACTCTTAGCTCACATCCTACTGACTGAGCTAACAAGTCTGTCTAGCAGACGTAAGGGGCTGGCGGCAACCCAGAGCTGCGAGTAATACGCCAACACAGGCAGCAAGAAAGTATTAAAATGTCTACGGACCGTATCTTTGTCACAGGATTTATCTTGCGCAGGAGCTCAGTCTTGCCCGAAGCACGCAATACGACACGGCGAATACTCGCCTCAAAAGTAAGTTTCTCGTCAAAGAAGACACCGGGAATCTCAAGGGAGCTAGATCTCTGAAGCACAATGCCCGAGAACGACTGACAAAAATAATAGATTTAGTCTTGCGGGCATTCAGCTTCATACTCCAGCCAGAGCACTATGGACTAGTGCACAAGTCCTTATTTATGGTACACTAGTTAATAACGAAATATCTCATCATAACATAAAACGACCTCTCAATTATATTCCTGAGTGTTTACCTTAGGTATGCTGCATGAACAACGCTCTTTGTCCTGCCGAAATAAAAAAAATGTTTGCCGTGACCCGATATGAAGCAAGTGAGCTTACTTTGTATGTGAGCGGCTACAGATTGTGACCCAAGTTTGATGGGTTGGTAACACAGGTGTAGCACAGGTAACTCTGGGGTTGCATTGTACACGCCTCAATTCTCGCTGTTGGTTATGGCGAGTTACACAATCATACATATGTCGCACTAGTTTTGCAGAGTAGCACTCCCACTCATACATAGTACAAGAGAAATGAGTGGGGAGTTATAATTATTTTCTAATCATTTTAACTTTTTTTACTTTTGCATCTCACAGGTTTTACTAGACATACTGTGCCATTAGGAACGAAAACGCATCCATTCGTTGGAATACGAAGAACGTATTTTAAATAAGATATAACAGTTCGCTAGAGAAGCTCTTTTTAGTTCTTCTCTTTTGCCGAGTCTCGCTCTTTTAAACAATTAGTGGATATTTCTGGACTTTTAAACTCGCTCGTGCTGGGTCTGTTAGGATATGAGAGAAATTCTTAAAGCTGATGAAAGCTTCCCCTATGGCGGTGTGAGAGCGCTAAGCTATGCAGGTCTTTAAATAGTGCAATGTAAATGTTGCAGTCTCCGCACACGACTTACTGCGGCGTTAATGCCGTTATCTACTTGTGTTGCGAGAGCAAGTTGAATTTATCCAGAATTTTAGTCCTGCACATTGGTTGTTCCCTCTTGGATCAAATTATGGAGCTAAACATAGATCAGTTGCTCTCAAATCGACGAAAACTCAATTTCTCTGCAAAATGAAGAGTATGCTGTCTCAAGCGTAACCGGCTTCTGGCTAGCATATGTAATAAAACAGGATCCCATAGAGCGAAACCCACGCTCATGATTGCATTTTGGAACAAGTTAAAGTAATGAGCTCAGCTCAGTTCAACACGCATCACTATGCTACTCGATCACGCCTTATCTTCAATCGACTGATTTGCAATGTAAAGAGACAGCATATGCAGCTCAAGAATATATATTTGCACTGCAGCAGCTGCAGGGCGTCACAGCGATGCCGGTGCGTTGCCACCAAACAAAGGGTGAAGCAGCTGGAATTTACTATCCTGTCTCTAGCTAACTTAATATGCCTAGCATTGCTCTTAGCAACGTCTTACTACCAACAATATTTTACTAGCTGAATGTGAAGTGCTAGAGATATTCGAAACTTATTGAACAATGCAAAAGCTATGATATTTTTGTGGAATATTTGTTTAACTAGAAGCTCGCGTCGCATTAAATGAGGACAGAAATTAAATATAACAAAGATCCCGTCGTTTCCATCGTTCTTCTAATTGGAGCTGCTCGTATAACATGTTGATTGCTTCTTTCATTGATCAACGCAATTTGTGTATCACACGTTCAGAGCAACAAAAAGAAAAAGAATCTAAAAATACTCTACGCGATATGGAAATGCAGCTTAAAATCTTTGCTATCACACAGAGCCGCTTCAGTCGTCTTCAATGTTGATATTTAAAAAAACTGGGAAATCGATGGCTTAGCAGATGAATTTTTGCAAGGCTATATCATCGATAGAAAAGCTTAAGTTAGCTGAAGAGAGACTACTGCAATGAAACCTCCATTTTCTTCGCTTCTCTAAAGAATATTTCAGAAGAATATTTTACCCTTTGCTGCTCAGTTTATGTATCAATAACTGAGATCAACAAAAGTTTCGATGCGAGACTAAAATATAAATTAACATGATATAAAAGTGTTGAGAGAAACATCGGATGTTTTTATAGCCTGGATTTCAAACTGGCAAAGCAAGAAGTTCATTTAATTAGAGGCGTCTTTAATTCTGCCATCATTTACAACCTGGTATAATTTTCGTTCATAGGTTTTTAGCAGAGCCGCACAGGGTTGGCCACAATTGTTGATTCTGGACTGTTTTTCACGTTTTCTATTTTCTTCAGAGAGTGACAAGAATAATACGAATATATAAGTGGCAAATAAATATGTAGCATTACATACAAATACACGTGGGTCTTCATTAGATTGCTATAGTTTTATATATAACATTTAATATCTCCCCTTGTTGACCGGGAGATATGTTAATCATGTGCTTGAAGCAAGGTTTTTTTCCTTATATGGTTCGGAAGCAGCTCGATCAATGTGCTCCAGTATATCCAGGAGGCTTCTGTGACAGATGGTGTAATAGAATTGTTTTCTCCAGCCCACACAACAGATTCTGCATGAGAAACAGCGGTTAACCCAACAAACGTTTTGCTTATATCCTATTATCGCTTGCGAAACAACGGTCAAAAACTCAGCCATAAAGCTCGAAGAACGACCTTAAGTCAGCAGTTCTCTCCGTATTTCCTAGTCAGCATTTGGAATAAACTCTCTTCCGATGTTGTTAGTGCAGAGTCAGTTAACGAGTTTAAAAATTGTCTTGACATACATTATTATTACTATTATTAAATCACACCAGGCTGGCGACGTAGGAACGGAGAAACTCCATGAGGTTAACAAACCCCCACGCAACCAGCCCAGCAGGTGGAGAAAACAAAAGAATGATAAAAAGAAGATCCGAGTTCACAGAATAGCTCTGTGCACAGATCGTTTAAAGCTGCCAATACCAGCACCAGCAAAGACAGAGCCATCAAGACCATTCCAAACATCCACACACGATGGAAAAAAC
>LQNS02000141.1:37286538-37304015 GCA_001587735.2 Parhyale hawaiensis | reverse complement strand
CAACAAATTAATGTACACACAATTTTTAATGTAAGCTGTAATATAATAATCCAAGAATACCTCCCGCCTGTGGAGAAATACATGTTATTATTATTATTATTATTATTAATTCCTTCTACTGGTTAGCAATAGCAAACTAAAAGAACACTTACGTTAATGTTCTTATATTCTGAGCAGAACTGGTCAACGGGTGAGTAGCAGGTAGGACACATATTTGCCTATTCAGTAACATGTTGGTAGAGTCCATAAGCTCTTATATGCAATGAAGAAAACGAATAAGTACATTACCAGCATTACCTAATTTTCCAAAGAAGAATATAACGGCTTTGTAGCAATTGCATTGTTTACTGTTTTCATGTTTACTGTTGTATTTTGCTATCCAGTCAAAAAGTTATCAAGCAGCTACATTGTTGAACTATAGCCGGAGATATAACAACTGTGAGTTTTGCCATTTATTCAAGAGGCTTTACAATAAATAGCAAGTTGGCCACAGGTTCCTTTTCACTATGAACGTCAACTCTCACGTGAACGCTGAACGTTTCACATACATAGCTCCAAGAATCAGCCAATGCTCTAGAGAGGCTCTGTAAATAATTATACAAGATAAATTTTTCCCTTTATGAGCTCAACAATTGAGGCAGATTGTCATTTCGCGCTGTGTCTAAATAGGGAGGAGGTGAAGCCATACAGGCCCAAGACTGGAGTGGCTTGTGAGGGCCCTCGTGAGCAGGTAGGCGAAATTAGCCGCCTGCTGTGCAGAGTGCGGAGCTGCACGCTGGGACCTGCCCAAAGAAATGTAAGGCTGCGTTCTTCAATGACTCAAGTGAAGCTGATCTCTGTCTGAGTTTTTGTCCCTAATCTTGAGAGGTAAACTCTGGCAGAAAACAAACGACACTCCAAGGAGTGACACTTGGATGGAGATGAGAGATGGTTTCCATTGCCCTGAGTCCTGAATCCTCTCGTAACAGCCTCCAGTGGCACTTAGAAAGACTTAAGAGACTGTTTCTTTCTTGTACCAGACAGATGTGACACTTAAAGGGACTTGAGAGACTGTTTATTTCTAGTACAGACAGACTCCAGTGACACCGGAAGGACTTTGAAGACTGTTTCTCTCCAGTACTGACAGACTCCAGTGGCAATTAGAAGGATTTGAAAGACTGTTTCCATAGTCCAGAGTTCTCTGGTAACAAGCAGGGTCCAGTGACACTTAAGGCCGGGTTACACTTTTGCCCTAAGTTCATGCTTCGAAACAACCTAATGCTTCTTTGCACCCTTACAAATTTAGCTGTGTGTATAGTGAAAAGTTTACTGAAATATGAGCCACCGTGTCTGCTGGCTCAGCAAGTTCAGCTAATGCAATTTCAGATGTTTCTCCATTTTCGAACGAATTAGAACTCTGAAGCACTGCATTTTTCTTCTGTGGACGCAGACACAGCATTCGGACACGGTAAGTATGAAGACCGTACATAAGACTAATGTGTGAACAGGCTGCTAGAGCTTGAGGGATTGTTCCTCAGCCTTGAGACCATAAGTCTCTTCTACGTACCGCGCAGATTCTAGCGATGTTTAGGAGGACCTGAGTGTTGGTTTACACTCGCTAAGACCAGACTCTCTTAATATTTTCCGTCGAGGATATTCCAATAGCTGTTAACAAGGGATGAAGTAAGAGTAGTTGGAATGCAAATACTAACTTTCAACCACAATATTAGACATTGATACTGAAAACAAGTTAAGAAAATTATAAAGTACTGAAAAGTTTCCTACGGCTTTTGACAGTCTAATGAAATGTAGAATAGAACATGAACTTACTTGGGTACCTAACAGTGTGTTACCGCTATGCGACCTGTGCTGCTCTGCCCGCTCCGTGCAGTACGTAAGTGCGAGTTTGCCTCAGGGTGTCCCCCCACACGAGACGGGAGGGGGGGGGGTCGGCACGCGTGCCACTTTATCCTGAGAATGTCGAGTGGCAGCTCTTCTCTTGCTCTTAAATAAAATATAAGCGTTAGGTTATCCAGGCAGGGCCCTCGAGATCGCGAGCGTAGGAGAAATTCTTGTAGCAGACGAGCGGGATTTTTCTTGGTGAATGGCCAGAGTGGCTCTGATCGAGTACTGCTAAAAGCGTAGGATGGCCGTGCGAGCATCTGTAGGGAGACTCCAGCTGACTGATATCCAACTCTCGAGGGTTGAACCAATGAATGTTTCTTGGTTCTGGAAGAGTGATTAGAATATTAGGACATGTAATTAAAATCAACAACTGAGGGACTTGTGAGAGGATCCCGAAATAACCGCAGTAAAAATGACGTAACTCTTTTTCCATCATGACAGAACTGTAAAGAACCTTTCAACTTCTGTCGATAGAGCAATGAACGTTTGAGCTCCATGTGGAACCTTCGGGAGCCGAAGAGAACCCTCACGAACCCTGCGTTGTAAGAGGGAAGGCACTGTGCGCAGGCTCGCCAAAATGTCAGGAAAATAAAAGTTCGTCCCTGTTGCACCGCTGCAGACGATAGTACCATGTCCAGCATTTTCCGTGTACGGCGTTTCGTAAACGTTATTATGTCGGTTTAAACAGCAAAAAGGGCACGGCTTCCTCAATTGTTATTTGCTCAAACTCTAGAAAAAGCCGTCAGGAACTTTACGAGTGACATGTGCTAAGCCTACTGACGTGACGTCTAATACTCTAGCAAAGATTTTGGTCGACACGGAGATGAGTTTTCCTGGACACAGCGAAGCAATCAAGCACGGTGATGTGGAAACTTAGGAAGAAAGACTATCGTCTACATTGTGGGTTTTAGATGTACACATAATCTATACAATAATAAATAGAAGTCGACTAATATAAAATTTTAACGATTAGGGATGAAAAATCCCATCTTCAGAAAAACGGAAAAAACCTAAGCTACAACCTATAAATAAAAATTTATTTATTTTCTAATCGATAGAGGGGAAGTCTAAAACACAAATGAACGGAGCTGCGTGCTGGGGCTGGATGTCAGCTCCTGTACAGTCGGCAGAATTCAGGCTAAGTATGGACAGTATGGAGCGGTAAAACCGAGGTCATAATGTTGAGGCTAGGTTTGGTTCTATGTATGTAGAGGGACTCTAATGTTGTGAGCTCGATGAGATTGGAAGAGTCTATCAGGGAAAAATCTTTCCTGCTGATGGGATGGTTGTTTTGCTCTGTATGTAATCGAGAGGCTGAATGAAGGCTTTCGCAAGTGGTAAACCGGTACGACTGGATACACCTAAATGTTGGTCAATACGGGCTTTGAAGTGTTGTCCAGTACTACCCATGTATGAGGCGCTGCAGGCCTGGCATCGGTAAAGGTAGATAACACTGGAAGAAAGTGGTGTGGGAGGTTTGTCTTTAAATTTGAAGTTGATATGTGGGTGGACTTTAGAGAGGAACGTTTTCAAAGTGTTTACTGTACTAACATATGCTTTGTTGTAGTACGGAAGCGAGTGAAAGAAGTCCAATTTACTGACCCAGGGTTTGCTAATGCCGGGATCAAACAGTTTGTCAAGGAACAATTTACAGTAGTGGTCAGAAAATGGTGTGGATAGCCGTTATTTTTAAAGAATGTTCGGAGAAAGTCAACTTCGTTTGAAAATGCAAGGTAGCAGGAAGACAGATGGTGGGCTCGAAATAGTAAAGTTTTTTATTGCATTGATTTTGAATGGATCGTAGCAGTAACTGAGAAAACTTGTCCCGAGGCCTGAGAATGTGGGTTTCCTGTAAATTCCAGTGGTCAGTGTTGAGTCTTGGTTAGTTATTAAAACATCGAGAAAAGCTAAAGAATCATTTGATTGATTTTCGGCAGTGAATTTTATATTCGGATGTTGCTATTCAAATATTGCAGAAAGCGATCAAAATCTGCTTGATCGTTGAATATGAGGAAGGTGTCACCTATATAACGATTATAGTGGATCGGTTTGAAGTTACGTGGGCAGTCGTTAAGCCAAAGGGTTTCATGATGGCATAGAAATATATTTGCCAGCGAGGGACTAAGCGGCGAGCCCATGGAGACCCCATCTATTTGCTTGTACAATCTATTGTTAAACATGAAGAAGGAATCTTTGATGGCAAGGCTAAGGAAAGATCTGAAGATAGGTTTATCCATATCGTGGAATAGGTCCGTGTCAATAAAGACTTTGTTACGTATAATATCTATTGTTTCCTCTACGGGGACGTTGGTGAAAAGGGAGGTGATATCAAAGCTGGCTAAGTAGGCATTGGAAGGCAATTGGAGGTTTTTCATTCTGTCTCGAAAGTCTTATGAATTGCGCAAAGTGTTCTGATTGGTTGTTAAAGGTTCAAGTAATGAAACGAGGAATTTTGCAATAGGGTAGGACGGTGTTTTAAATGCAGCTAGAATTGGTCGTACAGGGGCACAGGTTTTGTGTACCATTGGAATTGTACATAATCTATATTATATAGAATTCTGCTTGTCCCTCCGTTAGTTAATGCGGCCTTGACGCTCTCATCAGTATTAGACAGGGAAAAAGTTGGGATATTCTCGATATGACTCGGAAGGAATCAAAAGAGGAGAAGGAGTAAGTTCAAGTTTAACCTGTTACGGCTCGCAGGTCATAGGTAGAAGATTTGCTGTCTGACTTAGAACATATTTTCACACTTCGTATGCATGATATGGGTCTGAGATAGCACTGAAAAACATTGCTTTTGTTTTGTGGAATACCAACAGGTTCCAGCTAGTACACTGTATTGCGATACTCGTCAGGCCTGGGCACTGGGGACGCTAAGAACTTCTCAGTGGCTGCCAGATGCAGCGAGTAGTGACCCTTTGCACAATACTGTGCTCTACGAATTTACTTTTGCCTATCTGCACCAAGTACCTGTTCCATCATAGCCACCCGATTTCAAAGTGGCCGAGTATTTAAAGACAAGTAGCAGTGCTAAGTACTCTTATCGCTGGGCGCTTACACCCCTGTCATCTCTGGGAACAAAGTAGTCAGGCTACAACATGACTACTGTTATGTTGGTTACCGAACTTTTGCGGTATCTGCATTTCACAGTGGTCGATATTCCATGGTACTAATTTAAATTGTACACATCGAACCCTCCCAATTTACAGGTTTTCTATGCTAACTGTTCTCACTGGATGGGGGGGGGGGCAAAATCATGTCACTGGGTGGGCAACCGGAAGCCACCACGTCAACGGCTGGCCACCCTTTTAGCATATTATTAGTGGCCCTGCTCCAGTACTGGGATGCGGTTTGCAGAGTCAATCCCAAATACACAAACGCAGAAATCGATTAAATGAACGCCGAGTACGTAGAATCAATGGTCCAGACGATGCAAAGCAGCTATCTACTTGAAAATACATTGGCACGTATCTTAATGGATGTTTAAATTAAGCGATGAAGGTTGATGAAACATGCTGCAGTATTTACTTAATGCAACAAAAATGTTTTTTATCCATAGCTGTCTCTCTTGAAAATACTGTTTTCCCAGCGTTCACTTTCCCTTAAATCTTATTTAAACTAAGATTGGCATTTGAAATTTGCAGCTAAAGGAAAAGTAAGAACTTTAGTATTAAATTTCAATGAGTACTGATGCGACGGTAGAGTTCCTCCAGTATTTTCAAGAGAACAAAAGAAACTTCAATCCTACTTGCCCTACTTGCAAATTTTTTTGTTCTTCAAAAATTTGCCATTAATTTGCTTGGGTGACTGAACTACGTACGATTCACGTCCCTGTTCTGGTTGTCATTCTTAAATAGTATTATGGCTAAAGTCTTAATTGAGCTGTCGACGCAGCTTCTTCGCTGTCATATTATTAAGGTCGGTATACTATTGTTATTAAAAACTCACATTCGGGCCTTCACGGAAAGGAAGTGTTACTCAAATGAAGCATTATGCAACACCGGGAAGACCGAAACTCTGCCAAGGAAAATCAATCAAAAGGCCATTAACAGCTGACGTAAACGCCCCCAGACCGACACGATCGTAGACAGTTGATCTTGGTAATCAATTTTGGGTGAAAACAGATTAGAGCAGAAACACGGACTGAACTGACGAGTTTCGCGCGAAACAGCGTCCAGTGCGTGTGAAGGAGTTAGCATAAGCCACAAGGGACAGAAGAATACAACAAATGTCTTTCGGTGTTGTATGCCTTCCATTGCATACAGAGGCAGGCAAACCCTTCGCTTATAGGAGAGATTTTCCTCATCACTCTTAGCTCACATCCTGCTGGCTGAGCTAACAAGTCTGTCTAGCAGACGCAAGTGGCTGGCTGCAACCCAGAGCTGCTAGTAATACGCCAACACAGGCAGCAAGAAAGTATTAAAGTGTCTACGGACCATATCTTTGTCACAGAATTTATCTTGCGCAGGAGCTCAGTCTTGCTCGAAGCACGCAATGCGACACGTCGAATACTCGCCTCAATAGTAAGTTTCTCATCAAAGACGACACCGGGAATCTCAAGGGAGCTAGATCTCTGAAGCACAATGTCCAAGAACGACTGACAAAAATAATAGATTTAGTCTTGCCGGCATTCAGCTTCCTACTCCAGCCAGAGCACTATGGACTAGTGCACAAGTCCTTATTTATGGTACACTAGTTAATAACGAAATATCTTATCATAACATAAAATGACCTGTCAATTATATTCCTGAGTGTTTACCGTAGGTATGTTGCATGAACAACGCTCTTTGTTCTGCCGAAATAAAAAAAATGTTTGCCGTGACCTGATATGAAGCAAATGAGGTTACTTTGTACGTAAGCGGTTACAGATTGTGACCCGAGTTTGATGGGTAGGTTACACAGGTGTAGCACAGGTAACTTTGGGGTTGCATTGTACACGCCTCAATTCTCGCAGTTGGTTGTGGCGAGTTACAACATCATATGTCGCATTAGTTTTGCGGAGTAATACTCCCGCTCATATACAGTACAAGAGACATAAGTTGGTAGTTATAATTATTTTCTTATCATTTTGACTTTTTTCATCTGACAGGTTTTACTATACATACTGTACCATTGGGAAAGAAAATGCATTCATTCAATAGAACATGAAGAACGTATTTTAAATAAGATATGTCAGTTCGCTAGAGAAGCTCTTTTTAGTTCTTCTCTTTTGCCGAGTCTCGCTCTTTTAAACAATTAGTGGATATTTCTGGACTTTTAAACTCGCTCGTGCTGGGTCTGTTAGGATATGAGAGAAATTCTTAAAGCTGATGAAAGCTTCCCCTATGGCGGTCTGAGTGCGCTAAGCCATGCAAGTCTTTAAATATTGCAATGTAAATGTTGCAGTGTCCGCACACGACTTGAAGCGGCGTTAATGCAATTATCTACTTGTGTTGCGAGAGCAAGTTAATCTAAACTTACTTGGTTGAATTTATCCAGAATTTTAGTCCTGAACATTGGCTGTTCATCTTGGATCAAATTATTGAGCTAAACATAGATAAGTTGCTCTCGAATCGACGAAAACTCAATTTTTCTGCAAAATGAAGAGTATGCTGTCTCAAGCGTAACCGGGTTCTGGCTAGCATATGTAATAAAACAGGATCTCATAGAGCGAAACACACACTCATGATTGCATTTTGGAACAAGTTATAGTAATGAGCTGAGCTTAGTTCAACACGCATCACCATGCTACTCGATCACGCCTTATCTTCAATCGACTGATTTGCAATGTAAAGAGACTGCATATGCAGCTCAAGAATATGCATTTGCACTGCAGCAGCTGCAGGGCGTCACAGCGATGCCGGTGCGTAGCTGGAATTTACTATCCTGTCTCTAGCAAAATTAATATGCCTAGCATTGCTCTTAGCAACGTCTTACTACCAACAATATTTTACTAGCTGAATGTGAAGTGCTAGAGATATTCGAAAATTATTGAACAATACAAAAGCTGTGATATTTTTGTGGAATATTTGTTTAACTAGAAGCCCGCGTCGCATTAAATGAGGACAGAAATGAAATATAACAAAGATCCCGTCGTTTCCATCGTTCTTCTTCTTGGAGCTGCTCTTATAACACGTTGATTGCTTCTTTCAGTGATCTACGCAATCTGTGTATCACCCGCTCAGAGCAACAAAAAGAAAAATAATCTAAAAATACCTTACGCGATACAGAAATGCAGCTTAAAATCTTTGCTATCACACAGAGCCGCTTCAGTCGTCTTCAATGTTGATATTAAAAAAAAAAAAAATGAAAAATCGATTGCTCAGCAGATGAATTTTTGCAAGGCTTATATCATCGATGGAAAAGCTTAAGTTAGCTGAAGAGAGACTACTGCAATGAAACCTCCATTTTCTTCGCTTCTCTAAAGAATATTTGCGGAGAATATTTTACCATTTGCTACTCAGTTCGTGTATCAATAAATCAGATCAAATAAAGTTTCGATGCGAGACACAAGTAAAAATTAACATGATATAAAAGTGTTGAGAGAAACATCGGATGTTTTTATGGCCTGGCTTTCAAACTGGCAGAGCAAGAAGATCATTTAATTAGAGGCGTCTTTAATTCTGCCATCATCTGCAACCTGGTATAATTTTCGTCCATAGGTTTTTAGCAGAGCCCCACAGGGTCGCCACAATTGAGCCTGGACTGTTTTTCACATTATCAATTTTCTTCAGAGAGTGACAAGAATAATCTCTACTATATAATAATTCACGTCGTGTTTTTATTTATATTTTTATGTCTTTCCTGTCACGCTCTATGGGAATAAGATAGGAGAAAATTCAGATTTAAAAATGTAAAAAAAGTGGGGTACCTTGCAATTTTTTTTAGGCGAAAAAAAAGTGGGGTACCTTGCAATCGTTTTCTTCAGTATTAGATAGGGGAAAAATACAACTAATAAGAGAGGAGAAAATTCAGATTTCAAAAGGCGAAAAAAAAAGTTGAGTACCTTGGAATCTTTTTCTTCAGTATTAGATAGGGGANTATTAGATAGGGGAAAAATGAGGAAGCCAGCGGGGGTTTTCCTGAAGGGCTAACTTACTGCCGTCATTTATCGCACACGTGCACCAGTCATTAATAACCCAATATGCCGTCATTTACATTGACGGCTCGGGACACTAGTATGAATATATAAATGACAAATTAATATGTAGCATTACATACAAATACACGTGGGTCTTCATTTGATTGTTAAGGATTTATATATAACATTTAATATCTCCCCTTTTTGACCGGAAGATGTCTAAATCATGTGCTGTAAGCAAGGCTTTTTTTCCTTATATGGTTCGGAAGCAGCTCGGTCAATGTGCTCCAGTATATCCAAGAGGCTTCTGTCACAGACGGTGTAAACGAATTTTTTTCTACAGCCCACAAAACACATTCTGCATGAGAACCAGCGGTTAACCCAACAAACGTTTTGCTTATATCCTATTATCGCTTGCAAAACAACGGTCAAAAACTCAGCCATAAAGCTCGAAGAACAACCTTAAGTCAGCAGTCCTCTCCGTATTTCATAGTCAGCATTTGGAATAGACTCTCTTCCGATGTTGTCAGTGCGGAGTCAGTTAACGAGTTTAAAAATAGTCTTGACATACATTGGTAGAGACATCCCCCACAGCTAAGAACTCCTCCTCCAAGAGTCGCAAACCCTTAACGGCCAAAGCTTCCGAGGCTACCTTAATCAGTCTCTTCTCTCTTCCTCTCCAACTACACTGTCTGACATCTTTAACTCCGTATATCAGCGGCTATTGATCGTGATTGCGTGCATTCATGATCGTCCCTTTTGCTCAGATTCTTCTCCCTCTTCTTTTTTTTTCTTCTCTCTTATATCCCACTAACATAATGGCAATAGCTAATAGAGGGCAGGGGCGTAAGTTCCGGTGTCTCTTTGAGAATTGATCTGTTGGTTCGTCTACTGCTGCCTAGCTAATCTAAGCTGGTCTAAAAATAGTGAACGTACAGGTCCTCAACAAGAACAACAAATAAAACATACAGTTTACTGCAAAGATCACTTCTATTAGAGTCAAAGACTCGATGAATGTATTCTTAGAACAATAGTAAGAAACAATACGCGTTGCACCAACCAAAACGACAAACTACCATTATTATATATTAAAGCAAAACTGCTAGTAGACCTAGGTACCTCTTACAAGACAAAACTCCTACTGGACAAATAAATTTTTAAGAATACACGAAAAAACCCTTACGAGATACAATCTAATATTGGTGCTTTGGTAAAATTTTCGATAAAAGTATGAAACGGGTATAACTAACAATGTTTCTAAGGCTACAAACAAAACCTATTTGACTTATAGACTACTATATTTATTTAAATCTTAGTGACCAAAAATTGTATCACTGAGAAACGCCGAAGCGGTACCATATTGAAGTTTGAACCTACAGTAGTCAAGCAGATGAATGAAAACAAATTTAAAAACTGACTGAATTGAGATACTATTTTTCTATTACTTAATGGATATGGAACGTCAATTAAGATTGTTGTTTTTGATGTTAGGTCTGGTAACATTCCGCCTGTTATATATTTGAATCCACTCTACGTGACAGTGAGGTTCGGTATTTAAATTTGAGCTCTCTCTACATACATTTTTTTGTCCTCGCTGACACTTGAAGCCTCAAAAAAAAAAAAAAAAAAAAAAAAGCGGGAAAACTCTACGTGTAACACTGAAAAATAACATGGGTTTCGACAAGGAAAGTATATATTCAGCGAGGTTATGATGGCCTGTGATTAAGTAGGATAGTGTACACCGCTCTATTATTAGTATTATTATTATTATTAAGACGTCACGCTCGGGCCACCACGGACACGTAGTGCAACCCAATTGAAGCATTATGTCAGCACATACAGTTTATCGCGACTTGAAAGAACAAAGAGGAAATGAAAAATTACTTTTGTTTAAAAAAATTTTGAATAAAATGTGTAAAAGAAATTATATAAAAAGCAATGATATGTCTAGTATTACTTACTAAGCACTCGATTGCCAGCGTTTCATAATTATGGGTAGGTAGGTCTTTGTAATGGGACATGAAATTATTGTAGTATCTCCTATACTATTAGAGGAAACTGTTCGTCTCGTAAGAGACAAAACCTTTAGTAGACAAGCCGTGTCCGGAACGCAATCCTCGTCTATTAGCGGTGTTTGCTGTACATCAGAGTCACTATTGGCAACATAGTAACCCGAAATAACCAAGGTCTTCCCACTGGCTGCTCAAAAACAAACAGGTGTTAATATACGAGTACAAATGTACGCTTGGAGACTGTGCCCTCCGACCTCAAAACTCGTAAGCTGACCGAACTACGACCACATTATCCCGCAGGCTAAAGATTTCTTTGGCCATTGAAGGACCCTGGACAAGTGCAAACGACAGTCACGGGATAATCCTCAACAGACACCACTTAGTTAATACTACTAAAATTTTACAAGAAGAACGAAATAATGAAAGGTTACAGATCATTATCCGAATACATAAACGTTACTTCAACACGCTGTCCACCAGTACAGTCAGAGTCTTAAAATTACTGTATTTGGAGAGGCCGCCACGCCGTAGGCATCCGCAGTACCTACCTATAAATAGGACCACCAGCCCCAATTGCTGCATTCGCTTTTTAGGACTCATGTAGGTAGCATCAAAAAGGCGTCGTTTCCTGAAGGCTTTTACTCAGCTTCTGTTTACATCGTTAAGGACACTTGAAGATGGCGCAGGATAGACACTGAAACCTGTTCAGGAATTTTAACCATAGGGCAAATTTTCAACTAATTAGATACTGATGAAACTAGCAATTCTAGACAACTTGAGAATGTTAAGAAGAATATGGTTAATAGTAAATACCGTCTTCTTCTTAATGAAACAAATAAATCAATAAACAAATAAAATACCCAACAGTCTTTATTACAGTGTAGATGAAAAAATCAACGAATTGGTTTGCGAAGTACGCATAGCGTTTTTACGGTTTTTCCGTGCGGGAACTTGTGTATCCGTCGGTCTTATCATTGTGTGAAAACTCGCAGTCCTTACACTAAATCTAATACACTTCGCCACCAGGTTCGAGCTCAATTCGTTTATCTGTCACTGACCACATTGTTGCTTCGAGGATGTGTGGCCTTGTGGGTCAGTTTTATGCTATGCGGTTTTCAGAAGTCTACTGGTGAGTTCGGAGAGAGGAACCTTTAACTTACGGGACACTGATAGGTATATATGATGGATGTTGCTAGGCTAAGTTGGGTGTGTATCTTCGGTCTATGAATATCAGCGATGATACCACAGATTCCAGTTCTTGTTACATGTTCCCTGCACTGCAAAAAGTATGAGCTCAATTTATTAACGAATTCGATAGGCTTCGTTTTTGATCCAGTGGGTGATTGGAAGAAAAGTCGTGACAGAGGTAGAAGGTAAAGTAAACTTGACTTTACCTTCCACTGGGGAAGCCGCATGCACTGGTTCGTGCTGCAGATATAGGCCAACCGACTCCAGAGGAGTAAGTACGGTTGTGGTTGACCACGGATCATTAAGAACTATGGTGCCATCGACGGAAAGTTCAGAGACTCACTCTCCCTCCCCCACCTTCCCATTTCTGGACAAGGTAAGTGCCCCCACGGTAGATGTGCATACTAAGCAAGTTTGCTGACTCAACGCACCAAGCGCCATGAAGAACCCTCAACTGTCTCTGCAATCGACCCTGGCATCAATAGTACACCATTTGAACAGGCAAGGCTGCTGCTACCATGCTACAATAGTTATATAAAACTCTACAATTAATTATATTCTGCTTGTTGTTCCATTCGTACGTCCCTTGACATATTGCGCTTTCAGTATTAGTACTATAACGGAAGTATAACAGGCCGTTCATATTTATCTAACATTTTCGGTCCTCCGCCGCTACTCTTCACTGGTGAAACGCTGCGCTGTGCTGCTAGACTTAAAATTTTTTCCTACCTTCTTACTAGGATGCTGAGGGTTAGAGTATCAGTGAGCAATGAAATTTCTTGTTTTGGGAATTTACACAGGGTCCGATAGTATAAATACTTAAATCTGTAAATATACAAACACACTTTAGTGTTTACAGTATGTTTCATTAAATAGATTCCTACAAATCAATGTCGACACGAGAACAAACTGTTTTGCAACAGCTCATGCGCTTCAATTTTTGCAATATATTTCTGAACACAGCTCGACAGCATTTTCCAAAGATACAAGATTTTACTGCGTATAAAGCGTTTTCTTTGCCTTGCGGCGCCGCCCATGTGCGCACCAGTTAATTGCACTGCACGGATTTAAATTAAAAAATTTCTAACTTGAATTTTTTAATATCGAGGCTTACGACGCGAGGAATATATCACAGATATTGTAAGCCCCTTCCAGGTATGAACTGCCCCAGCATCTTACGCTTACATGGCTCCGAAGGCTTTCACAGCCAACTCGCTGCCTTCCTAACGATAACACTCTAACTTTGCAAAATTCCTTGATATATCCTGACTCGCCTGCGGCCAACTCGAAGAAGTTCTCATCTATGAACTATAATGAGTTTGAATCTTTTCTGAAGGATCGACTAAAGACAAAAAGTTTGGGTGATGGATGAATCTGAACAGCCCAAACAGACTCGGCATCTGCTTCCTCTTCCCTTGCAAATGGAGGTATGTGTTTGATTGCTCGCCCTTCTGACCTCCGTTAATGCAGAACGCTAAGTATGATGGTTCAAACGGTTTAGCTGCGAGGTGAAGGAAGATAGGCATATCATCTTTCTATAAATATGTACGATATACGAGAAACGTACTTTAAAATATCGTTTTGTACGTTCACTTGTTTGCCAGTGTTAATATGCAGGCGTTCAAGTCAGGAGTGAATGTGCTTTGAATGATTTTTCTGACCAGCGCTTTGCTTTCCTTGGGCTGTTTATGCTCTACTCAGCTTTCAATATTTATTCATGGAGGCCAAGGCATGTAGTTAATACAAAATAATAATGTAAATAATACTGTGGATAGCTTCTGTTTCTTGGAATATACTCAGCACAAGATGAGCGGTTTGTACACAGGCATCGCATCATTAAAGGCCTTCAAATACGCCAAGAAGTAAAGGCGCGGTGGCCATCACCACGCATCCCCATTAGGAAACCCACTTATAGCGGTTCATGGCGAAGTGACTGCGTCTCTGCCTTGCACGCTGGGAACACGGGTTCGAGTCTCGGAGGCTGACAGCTCTGACAATCGATTTACACTGCGTGGAGCACTACGGCACCGAGTGGCGAGGGAAGTAAGGAGAGGGATTCTCCAATTGACTCTCACCAATGACTTCTTCTCCTGCTCTTCACACTACTGGACTTTCAAAATTCTAGAATTAAGGCAAAAGAAATACTCGTTAGGTGTATCCACTAGATGTGAGATCATAAATTGTTATTATTCGTGCTGTAAAGAAACGCCCACCAGGGCTTATAGAAGCACAAGACTCCAATCAATCAAACTTGGATTAAGCTGTCACGTCATATACACAGACGGGTCGAACGACTACGCCTCCCCAGCCCGAAGGCTATGGCTCTTCCTCTAACAGTGACTGTGACTGACAGAATTGCTGACACTACATTACCAGCATCAAGATATATTCTCCCTGGCTTAGGATCGAAAGTCTGACATTCTGATAATGAGCGAGTCAGCAAACTTCGGATACATCATCTCATTGGACAGGAACATCTTTACATTCTGTAAATTTCTAGGGATAATTAAGGGACGTAACAGCGTTACATTAGACGACAGTATTGCGTGTGTCCATTCTTCGCATCCCGGGGACAGTGTCTCTTCGGGACTAAGGGTTCAGACCAAGTAACATGTCGTTGTCTGAGCGCGAGAACTCTAGCCAAATTATTCACAGTTTTGTAGCTTTAGAAGTCTACATTTTTTTTCTCGAAGGTTAATTTCATAGCTCACTAGAAATTCATCTCAGAATACCCTTCATACGAACGCTGTAGGCCCTAGATAACAACTATTAGGCCGTACGCTGACGAGCGATATTTTTACATATTTCAACGTGAAAATTTTGCGGGTAGATCCAGCTTGCCGCGACATGTTAATGCACACGCAGCAGCGAAAGACACTAGCGGTTACAACGTTTTAGGGTAAAATAGTACAAGTTGCATAAAAATAGAATACACTGACTCTAAATTTTGTTGCTCGTTTATTTATTTCATCCAACTTTTATTCTCTATACATTGTACTTAGCAACTAAGTGTTTTGTACGACCCTGAAGATTATAAACGAAACTTCGAAAAATATGTTTCGGCTGGCTACCAATGTTGTAACCTAGATAGAAAATCCTTTTATACTTCTCACATTGCTGATGGAATCACAACCATGAAAAGTAAAGTCTTAAGAAAATTGCAGGTCCTATATGCGGTATTACTGAGTACATGACAGGGAAAACCTGTTTGGAATTTGCTTTGAAATATTTGAACGGGGAAAAAAAGATCGGCCTAGAACCATCCTGCTGGATTCGTTCTTCAGGTAACTTTTTCGCCGAGTCTCGTGGAGCATTTGTCGGCGAAATGCCAGTCTCGGCTATTTTTGCTTCTCGTCTGCATTGGTCTTTATGCAGCCCTCATCCGCTTCTACTCTGCGCTTTGCAATATGATACATAAATCTCACAGCCGTGTTCAAGTATGGACGGACCCTGGCAATATCTTTCCGATACGCTGATAAACACAGCGTAAATAGGCCACATACATTATATTGCCCATCGCATTACCAGCTTCAGATCCATCGGTAAAAATTGCAATAGTCAACAACATCCACTCTGTAACTCACAAAATTATTCACATTGCGCACAGCCTTGTTTAAAAATGGGCCATCGCATTATCAGCTTCAGATCCATCGGTAAAAACTGCAAAAGTCAACAACATCCATTCCGTGGCCCACAAAATTATTCATAATTCCCACAGCCATGTTTTAATATGGGCCTTGGCATTACTCAGTTTTAGATCCCCTGGTAAAAGCTTCGAAAATCAAGCGCATCCATTCTATGGCCTGCCACAGCTCTTCCTCTAGACAGCAATAACTTGCACTCGCCGGAATTATTCTACCGTCTAAATGAACTCCAGCGAATGGAGGCCCATAGGCTTTGAGAGGCTTTATTCAAGTGATTTTATCGAGCGTTGCTTTACCGAAACGGCCGAGGGCTGCAGGTGCCAAATGCTATTTTTTGCTTGGTGTGGCTTCCTCGCAACACTTTGTAGATAATTGCGGAGATGAGCCGATGATGTTTTGGCAGGTGATGTGAATATTTCCCACGCTCTGCGTGCAGGGATGGGAAGGTCAACAACAGTATAGCGCTGCCGGGTTTTGCGCTGGTCGCTTGCGAAATTTTAGCTCGATGAAGTGATGCTTTAGCTCTAATTCTACCGGGCTACGCTATAGATGCTTTTCTACCGGGCTATAAAGATGCTTTTTCCCCTTATAAAAGAATGCAATAGAACAGGTTTAGACTCGTTTTAGCTTTCCTGCGCACTACAGCTGCTACTCCCGGGGTTTTTTCCCCACGTACTTGAGATTTCACTCTTAACTATCGAGGAATGTTTTTGTCTTAATTTCAGTCACGCGCATCAGCTTATGAAATTACATTTCCCTTTGTGGTCTAAGCGTGTGAGAGTAACTGTTGTTTTTGAATTGGTGGGCTTCCTCATCACTGGCCATTCTGCCTTCATCTGCTGATGACACGCGAATATTAGCTGCTGTAGAACCAGTGGAATTCGTTCTGTGTGTCCAAAGAAATTTGGATAGTTGCTGATTAGTAAAGAATAATAAGACTTTATTAAAACATAATTCGAGGTGCTTAGGAACGGAACACAAATTCAGACTTTTTGAGTCTACCACATATCCTCCTAGTGATAGGCATGAAATTGGAAGCAAAACAGTTCCAAGTGATCTTGCGGTGAGACTGCAAGACGATGCTACTTTTGAAGAATATGTAGCTACAGCTAGCGCTGTGGGAAAGACATGCAGTGGACGGGCTAACGAACTTTCTTGTCTCGAGAAGTAGAGAATATGCTCACGCTTTGGAAGTAATTGATTCTGCCGAGAATAAAATAATGTTTTCCACTTTGGATGCCAAATGTGAGAAAGAAGCTAGAACAACTTGAAGCAATTAGAAGAACATTCACTGCCAAAATTCGAAGCATGCTTTACTACGACTACTACAAGCGACGTAGCTGCCTCTAGTTGTGTTATCTTATCGGTTGTTAGGAATCATCCAAGATTTGAACTCTTCACATTCGTATTATCTATCTATCTATCTATATTATACTAATAGTCTGTGAACCGGTCTTGCTTGTGTCTTGTTTATTTACTTGCTTGTGATCTTGTTTGACACAGTTTCTTTACTTTAAGATAGGGAATAAATTCTATGGTCCTCTGGGAGGGTATGGTCTATCCTCTACCCTGTGACATGGATTAGCTCTTTAATTCGATTGTATCTGTGATACGCACGTGGAACCTGCCCCTTGGTTGCAAGAACGGGCACGATAATTTAAAAGTTGCCCTGGAAAATACAACTGGAAT
>LQNS02000141.1:37256722-37271865 GCA_001587735.2 Parhyale hawaiensis | reverse complement strand
TTTTTCTCTCTCTCTTTTCTTCTGTCCTGGCAATAGCTCATAGAGTGCCGGGGCGTATGTTCTGGTGTCTCTTTGGGAATGGGCCTATTGGTTCGTCTACTGCCGCCTATCTAATCTAATCTAACTTAAATTTCATCATGTTGACCTGACTTGCTGTATATTGCCTCCTCCAAGGAGGTTATGTTTTTGTCAAGTTTGCCTGCCTGCTATTTGTTTGTCTCTCTGTCTGTCTGTCACCAAGATAACTCAAAAAGTTATCAACCGATTTGGACGAAATTTACAGGGATTGCTAAGTATGTTAGGAAGAACAGATGATTGACCTTTTTTTTGAAGATATGTACCTCTGTTTGTTTGTTTGTCTGCCTCATTTTTCTCAATGCCATAGCTCAAAAAGCTAGGATTGGATTTTGATGAAATTAACACGAGTTGTTAAGTATAAAACAAAGAGTAAATGACGAAATTTTGGTAATGATCCGTTTGTTCGTTTGTCACTGTTTTTAATTTTATTCTTGTTAGCACAATAACTCAAAAACTAATAAATCGATCTTCATGAAATTTATAGAGGTTGTTAGTAATGTTAAAAGACAGAAATGATCAAATTTTGGTGCCGATCGGTTTGTTCGTTTGCATGTTTGACTCATGTTTGTCTTAACGTTTGTTAGCAGTATAACTCAAATGTTATGAACGGATCTTCAAGAAAATTGCGCAAGCTTTTACTATTATCAAAAGACACAAATGATAAGATTTTGGAGTTTATACAAAGAAAATTATGGTTTCAGAGCCAATTTGAATTTTTTGTACCGTTGCCTCACTTGGCGGAGGTATGCGCTCTCAGAGTGTTCTAGTTATTAATATTATGAAAACTATACGCCTGGGTGTCCATGGACAGGTAATGAAACGCAAATAGAACGAAAGCAACTCCAGGAAGTCCAGAGCGTAGCTGAGAAGAACCACCAAGAAAAATATTTACAACGGGCTTGAACGCCTGCATATCAACGCGGCGCCGAACACATCTTCCCAGCAATGAATTAAATGCGAGCACAAATCATGTTAAAAAACACACACAAGGAAAGTGAAAGTTATCCTAAGGAAATAAGCAGATCCATCTATCTATCTTAGTGATTTATCAGAATGTAGTACTCATTTTATAAGCACAGCTACAGACACAGCAACTACCCACACAGCGAGTGCCCCTGTGTTGAGCTGCAGCAGCTTAAGTGCAGCATACAGCTGCATCCATGGGCAGCTGCGAGTGTGCAGAGCAGTGAGCCACAAACCTGTTTGCAGCAATGTTTGCTCACCATATTGGATGCTGCAAGTCAGAGCATGCAAATGGGTCCTCATTGGCTCTTGTTCAGACGCTATCTGGCGGCACGCTTAGTAATGAGCATCTGGCAGCAACTGGATGCGCAATTTGCAAACTGGCATGTAAAGTCTCCCAGGAGGAAACCACAGCGCCTGCTGCTAAACTATATAAGGTTGTCCGGCGATGTTGCGCCAACGCTGCTTTTTATATGTTGGTAGAATGCCGCCATCATCAGAGGACGCTGTTATGCAAATGTTACTGAGTGTTCTGCAGCGCCGAGGGGGAGCGCTGCCCCCGCCGCTCCCAGCAGCTATGAATTCAATTACCTGTGACTCGCGACTGTAAAATTTCATAATTAGCTAAAGGACTGCCGGCCTGTGGAGCTATTGCAAGTAATTCGCATTATCAGCTAGGAAGGTATGCGAATATATGTAAAGAGGCGTTTTTTCATATGTAGATGAAAAGCTGCTGGAAACAGTAATTGTAATATTGCAATTATTTTAATATGCAGTTCATAAATATGCAGTGAAAGGTACGCAACTTTTTACTTACCTTATACTAGTGAACTACTTTGGACGAGCAATCTTGACTTCACAAATGTTACTTAAATCTCAGTAGTAACTTCCGTAGACTTGTTTCATATGATACTCGTAATGGTGTGTGTATGTATGTAGTTCTTGTTTTCTTATTTCTTGTTCTCAAATGCAACAAAGCCGTAGAAGTAACTTCGGAAGTTTATAGGCAATTATCCGATGTTATCGGATATTTTTCACTATTTTACAATAGGCAGCTGATAAATGCCTACCTATAGATTTCCGATTGGGTTAACTGATAGGGATCAAGGAGCTTCAATAGAGAAGGAGGGAGCTTTGTGGCCCAGTTACAGACTTGCCAGCGAGTCAACAAGATCTCTTATAGCTGTGAGACGCTGATTGGTGGAAAAGACGGGGAGCACTGAGTTTCAAGGGGGAGCAGCAGACGAATCGAGTTACTGATATATGATTGGTGCTTACGCGACTGGCTGCAGCCATAAGAGACTCTTTACTGATATGTGATTGGTGCATACGAAAACTGGCTGACAGCCATAAGAGACTCTTGAGCTTCAACGGGCTAGGCTACTGGCTCCCTCCTTCTCTATACAAGCTCCTTGATAGGGATGATTGCAAATGGCTAAAAAGTAATGAGAAAAGAGTTCGAGAATTGCAAACAAAATAGACAATTTAAATACAAAGCTAAGAAATAATTTATTAAAGAAAAACAGTTTCGTGGCTTGTGAGCTTACTCTAGCAAAAGATAATTACGCAGCCAAGGGACAACCCACTAGCATCTCTATGATTTTTTTTTTTTATACTGGCAACACTGCTATGCATACACTGTATTAAAATAGCTTTTACCGTCTTGGTTTAATACGTAGCAATAATGAAAATTCAGAAAATGAGAGGAAGGAAGAGGAGGAGGAGGGGGAGGAGGAGGAGGAGGAGGACGAGCCTCTGTAGCAACAAACATTTCCACCTCGCCATGCATAATTGCTTATACGATGCCGTTCTCCAAACGGCCTCTGTACTGCGGCTCTGTTTCTCTCCCCTAGATTCTCTGGTAATTCACTTTAGTGATATTCATGCGCGAGGGCAGCGCCATGTTGTGAGGAAGAGAAATTAGATGCCGGGCGTAGCTATGTAATACAATGTGTATGATGCTTCGCTGTGCACCAGTGTCATGCTTGGCTGTGCACAAATGTGGTACTGGCTGTGCACCAATGTGGTACTGGCTGTGCACCAATTTCATGCTTGGCGGTGCACCGATATGATGGTGCTCAGCTGCACACTAATATGGTGTTTGGCTGTACCAGTATGATATTTACCTGAGCACCAGATAGGCGCTTACAACAGCAGCAGCAGCATAAACTATACTTTTCCGAGGACCATCTGCTACATGAATTCAACTATTGATAAAATCTTACGTTGGAAAGGTAAACTGAGATATAGAAACAAAGATAAGTGTTTTTAAGGCCTATTTGCAGCTAAGCTCGCAGATACAGATAGGCACCGTGTGTGTCCATGTTATCATAATTTATCAGCAGCCAATTGGCTTATGAATGACAGTTGGAACCAATAACCAATATGAACCAATAACTGTTGTAATTAGAGAGCAATACTATCGCTTTATATTATTGACCATCCAACTGTTACATATGATGTGCATGTATATATATCTGCCCCGTAGTACGGCAAGTCATGCTCGCAGCGCCGCATATTCCAGTTCATACACACCATACGCAGGCACTTTATGTTGCGTGCCAAACTCCAAAAATCATAACTGTGTTTCGAGAAGGCACGTACCGTCAAGGCAGGCAGTGCCTACCCTGCATGAAGGATGTTGGCTGTTGCCTTTTATATGCCAACGTATTTATGATGGCAATCAGTGCGTATATAAGTGAGAAAACGCAAATTATGATATATTTGTACATGAGGTGGACATGATTTGCCTCTGGATCACTGCGAGAACGCAACGGAAACGGTTGTGCGACGCACATTGCCGTGGCGGGCGGGAGGGCGGCGCCGTTGCGTGAAAGCCTCGGCAAGGCAAAGGCATTTTTTTTCTACTCTCAGTGTAGTTGTTGGTGTGTGCCTGCGCGCTTGCGTCCAAGTAGGTTTAGTAGTCGATTAAACCTCCTTGCTTGCGTCTCGCTTATGAGTTTTATTGATTGTTTTTTGGCTAGCTTCACACAATTTCTCTTTATTTTTAATTTATCCTCTATTGCAAAGGAATATTGTTTGTCTGAACACGTCTTCAATGCTAACTTTGACGAAAAGACAGAAATTATAATAAAATGGCAACCCAGCCCCAAAAGTTAACGATGAAAACAAAAGAAAGAACCGAAAGTTGCAAGAACTTGTGAAAGAGCATTGAACAACAGAGAGGAGCGATTGTACGGGTATAATTATAAAAAGGCACTTCAGTTAAAGATGAAAAAAGCGAATCTGTGATGCAATTATTGTGGAAAATTTTTGAAAAAACTACATGCAAAATTCAAGAACTTACGGTTGGTCATATCTGTTAAGGAAAACAAATTTCAAGACATTGCTTGTGAAGCTGATAAGAATAAGTTTAAATGTTTAGTGAAGAGCTATGGAAACTTTTCGACATCCTAACATCATTAAATGCTTCATGTATTTACTTATATATTTCGTGTCCGCATCTTAATGAAATAGGCGCAAAATAGGCCAGGTTGCATATTTTCTAATTAAGTTACGTTTTCATAGAGATCGATGACCAGGTTGCAGAAGAGGGCGAAAGTATGACCCTTATCCCTTTATCTGAATGCACTTCTTGCTTGCAATACTTCTCGAAATCGAAACAATATATTTGCAGCTTCTAGAGTCAGATTTTATAACTTTTTTCTCTCAGGTCACGACGCATACGTTCGACAAATGNCGATGACCAGGTTGCAGAGGAGGGCAAAAGTATGACCCTTATCCCTTTATCTGAATGCACTTCTTGCTTGCAATACTTCTCGAAATCGAAACAATATATTTGCAGCTTCTAGAGTCAGATTTTATAACTTTTTTCTCTCAGATCACGACGCATACGTTCGACAAATGATCAATGGAGCTTTTTAAGGGCAGTAGACAATTATTTTTTCTAGCGTACTGTCTTTCTTTGCCGGAGCAGTTTTCGCTGCATAGGCCAAAATTTTGGCCATTCAACGGAGTAGATATTTGAGTTAGAAAAACAGTATCATGGCTACGGTGTGCTTGCATTGCATATAAGCTGACATGAGTTGTATTCGAGCTTATTGCAGCGTTTTACTCAAGATTTTACTTTTGCCTCTCACTATGGAAGACGCACGTTTTTAAAAAGGAAATTGGAGGATAGGGAACGTAAAAGAAGAACGAGACTACTACAGTCTCAAGAACAAAGACGTACTACCAATGTGTTAAGAAAGACTTGAAGCAGAAAAAAAAAGGTTACAGAAGGGAATAAGAGCTGCTGATAAGCGTGAGCGGGAAAGTGATTGAAACGTCAAATCAGAGAAAAAAAGCCCTATGGTTGAAAGCACGACAACGGATCAATGAAGAAAATGAACAAGCAAGTCAGGGAAGAGAAGATTCCGCATAGGCCTATATTGAGCAAACATATCGATTATTTCGTGAATTTCTTTACGCATGGGTCCACTAGTCATAAGATAAAAGGCGAATTTGAGTAAAATTTACATTGCACTGTCGCTAGGAGGCAAATCCGTTTCAACTTTATGAAGTTAGATAGTTAGATTTTTGAACACGACCTAGAACAAAGGTTTCCTGTTGCTGTGATTAACAGTTCTAGCTACAGCTGTTTCAATAGAGAAGTCAATTTCTTAGTTGAAAATAATAAAAATTTACTCTAGGCCCAAATGACTAATGAGAGACCTTCATCACTTGCTTCAATTTAGTAAAAAAAAGATCGACCAAATTGGGCCAAGATCCTTTTTCAACTTCTATGTGAAAGTACCGAATAACTTTGCTACCAATAAATAGAGGAGAATAGATTTTCTCTGCAAATAGACAAATATATTGTTTAAGTAAGCTCAATATCTAGATATTTTTCATATTCTGTCAAATAATTTTATACTGCCTACCCAGTGCATATTCTGACGGCACGTGTTTGGTTTCGAGTGCGTATTTTCGGCTTTCGTTTACTAAAAACTTGCAGAAATGAATTGTTGCAGTCGAGCAAATTGTTATTGAAAATATAGCTGGCAACATATTTATATCAGACCTACTATTATTGACAGGAGTTGTTTGCTGGCAGTGTACGCAGAATCCGCGGATAAGAACTCAATTTTTCCTGGAATTCGCACAATCGGTGGCGGCCTCCGCCGCAGTGGCGAGCTGGTCTGACAGAGATCGACGGGGACAACAGATTTAGCTGCCATTCCAGTCACTTGGATACACAGACTGCTAGCTGAGATAGCTATAATGTATTGATTCTGATTGAGACTTTATGTATTAGCAAGGCTGTACGATATGGTGCTGCCACCAGTTCTGCAAGAATTGCATCTAAAGGAAGTTCTTTATTCAGGAATCATTCATAAAGAAGCGAAGGGGGAGACTGAAAAGTTTGAAGGCTGACCACGACTGCTGGAAACTTAGGACCATCATCAGGACGAAGCTTTATTATGAAGATCCTATATGTGCACCTCGTGACTAGGCTACTAGCTCACTAGTGCCAAGACACACAGGCGTGGAACTCGTTATGCGCTATGTACGTTTGTACGTGTGGGCGGCGTTCGAGTTCGTGTGCTGTGCCTGCTCGCTGTATCACAGATTAGGTTAGGTTAGGTTAGGCAAGGTCTAGGTTAGGTTAGGTTGGGTAAGGTTAGGAAAGGTTATGTAAGGTTAGGTAATGTTAGGTAAGGTTATTTTAGGTTAGGTAAGCTTAGGTTAGGTAAAGTAATATAAGGTAAGGTTAGGTAAGGTAAGGTTAGGTAAGGTAAGGTGAGGTAAGGTTAGGTTAAGTAAAGTTAGGTTTGGTTTGGTAGTGCTTATTGTAGTGGTGGTTGTTGCGCTGCAAGAAAGCTCACTTGAACGCACGTACAGTGATGAGCGCACAGAGAATGGCGAGTTTGACGCCAGTGCTGCAGGGGCCACATATGCATTTTTACGCCCAACTGGTTGCTAGGAAGAGCGGCTCGCGGGCCGTTTCGATTCATGTTTAAAATCGGTAGCATAGATACCGTGGCACAAATGACGTCCGAGTCTCGCATCCTTGCATCAAGTTGTTTGTATAAATTCCTAGTGTGGCCCCAGCACACGTATACGTTCGTTAGAGCGACTTTAAAGGGAGATGCAGTCCCGGAAGCAATGCCATTTTGCATAATTTATAGCTAGTGTTACACTCATTTTACACGGATTTATTAGCGGCTTGTTTTTAAATCCTCCCCAGCATTAGCCGGCCACTTGGCACTGTTGTCAATTACGGAAATATTTAACTCATCGAGGGATTATAACACGGCAATATGTCACTGTAATTTTAATTGCTGGCTTATTATAAAAACACTTAGGCGTAAGTGTGGCTGTAGAAAAACGCAACAGAAAACGCCACATGTGCGTGGTTGCGCCGGTGTTACACGCTGCAGCTCTGAGTCCATCAGTGGTGAAGAGCTGCGCTTGTCAGAATTATGGCTGAGAGCCCTCCAGCCTGATCGAAATAATGGATGTGGAGTGTTTCGCTTCGGTGGCTCTGATATAAATACGTACAGACCGTCAGCTATAGTGTTGGCTGGAGAGACTTGCAACCTCCCCTGTCGCTGTATTATGTTATAAATTCTTCATTTGTTAATATTTGCATACAGTGAGCTCGCTACTAAATAACAACAAGGGCTCGTGTTGCTGCAGTTGTTATAGTATAACAAAGAATTAATTTAAGTATGCGGGCCGTACATTAATATGACAAAATTGCTCAGAGCTGACATGGAGACCAGGCAAGCAATATCTGTGCTTGGAATTGCAGTAATGCAGCTGCTCGCCAGAAATAACTGCAAAGGCCGTACGGCACCTCACAGGAGACGGAACTTTTACCTGCCGTGGAAATGACTGCTCTTAGTGCGCAATGAAATGGTCTTCGCTCGAGTACTGCCAATGCATGCATTAAATACATACAACGTCTCAGCCTGGAAAACGACATTCGCAGAGATCATCGAAAGCTTGGCAAAATAAATTGATAAGTCCAGAAGACGTACTGTTGAGAAAATGCTAAAACTAAAGTAGGAGTGTATCACAAAGCTAATTGAAGTTTTGAGTTTAGTTAAACCTATAAAGATCAGCGGAATCGTTTTATCATAGTATATGTACAGAACCTTATATTGTCCTATACTTTTAAATGTAATTGAGTCTCAATAAACTTTATTAATATTATTAATGTCAGTTTCACGTAGTCCTAGCGTCGTTTGAGACGTTTTTTTCTGGTGTATGCTCGCGCTGATCTTTTGTAGATTATAGTCAATTTGTTGCTTGGTTGGTTGGTCCATTGGTTGGCTGGTCTTTCAGTCTCCTTATTAAGGGAAAGATAGAGAGAATTGAGCTGCTCAACGCCTACAAGATGAGATAGGAAGGAATTCGAGCTTTAACGTACGATACAAAATATTGGTTTCTGGAGTATGCTTGAGGCACAGTATTTTCTTAAATCTGGTTTACAGAAAATTTCATAAAACAGCACCAAATTCACCACTTTATTAGGTCCCCATTGCCTTCGACTATATATGTCTTCACTATAAGTGTTGCTGTCCATATTACTAAACATTATTATCAGTATTGCACAGAGCCATTGCCCTAAATGCTAATATGATAGGGATAGTCGCTTGATGAATTCATATAAACTTTTCGAAGTGCTAAATGTATGGTGTTACAAAGTTACACTAGAGAGTCGCGACATTATATTTGCAGCAACATACAGCAATGCAAATACTGAATCGCAAGTTCGTGCCTGCTGACTACCAGAGTCCCTGTATGTATAGAGCAACTTGCATGACTAGATCTCAATGACGAGATCTCACTTCAGATGCTCGTAAATGCGTTGGATTAGCAACCACTAATGCACTTAGGCTCTCCCACCGCTCTTCACAAAGCTTGCCATTACGTAAAATAGAAACATTAGTTAGGCAGCTGTGGGTCCATCTAGTGGAGCAACATCTGTTCATTAGGGTGCAGCTCCGGACATCGCTCGTGTCGCTCTCAAATGGAGGACATCTGTTCTACGACTAGTGCCTAAATTGTAGGCCATTTTGAATGTTGTGTTAGAGAAGGCAACTAGATAAGTATTTGGATTATGTGTACGTCATTTTCTACTTAAATAAAGTATGATACTATAAAAATATAAAAATCAGTAGGGATCTGTATATTTCCTCATAAATTCAAATAAACCAATTAAGATGACAATTATTAAGGTTTTATTTGTATTGGAACATCAGACTGTGCCATCCTCAGTGGCAGGATGTTAGAGTGCAAGACTTTTGGAGGTAGAGTGCGGGAGTTCGAACCTGTTTGGCAGGCAGTTGTGTTCTTGCAGTGCTTGGATGGCTGAGTCAGCATTGGGTGTTCAGATGCTATTGAGTGGGTAGTGACCCTAACTAAAAATGGTGATGGTTGGGAGGTCGCATGAGAGCCTTCCGTCTCTGATACCGTAGCTCTGAATATCTGTGATCGATATCTGTAGTCGTACATTCATCTGAGGCCAGCGGGTATATATATATAAATAAATATATTTTAGAAATCGATTAGGGGCAGTTAAAGAAATTTTGTATCCCACTACTCGCGTTTTTTCGCTGTTCATCAGCTCATCAGGTGGGAGGCTCAAAGTTGGTAAATTTGGTTCTTGAAATTTCACAAAATTTAGAGAGGTTGTCTCACGGAGATGTAACTATAATACCGGATTAGCCACGAGCATAAATGACATCTTAAATCAGGTAAATGTTTCGTCAACCTGAAGCTCTGGTCCTCTGCGTTGACTCCAATTACTGCACGTTGTACAGACACACAGATCTACCAAGGACGACAGTTTACAACCTGTACGAAGGTAAAAGGTAGGCACGTCATCATGGTAGACTTCATAGTAATTAAAATAGGCGAAAACACACCACGCAACAGCTAAAAGTTAACTTGAAAACGCAGCAGTAAAAACGAGGATTGTTCCAATCCCACAGTCCAATACTCTTCCTTATCATGATAAATGATATGGGGCACCAATGCAAGTTTACCGTTCCCGCATTGTTCGCTGATGACACACGGATATTAGCAGCGGTACAATCAACGGCGGACGTACGAAATGTGCAACTAGATCTAACCAACATTTTTTCACTGGACATCGGTTAACAACATGACCATCAACGAATCAAAATTTGAACTATTACGGTACGGAAAAAACTTCTCCCTTACTGAATCTACGTCCTACAAGATGAGAGATCGGAGCGAAATCGAGAGAAAGCAAATTTTAAGAGATTTTGGTGTGAGAATACAAGATAATTCCACTTTTGAAGATCACGTGGCTCGAGTTGTTACCGTAGGCAAAAAGTGGAGCGGGTGGGTGCTTCGAACTCTCTCTTCACGAGAGGCAAGCACAATGCTTACCTTATGGAAACAACTGATACTGCCAAGGATTGAACACTGTTCACCTCTTTGGACGCCAAGCAAGCGGAAAGACTTAGAGTGCCTTGAGGCTATCCAGCGACCGTTTACTGCCAAAATCCGAGGCAAGCAAGATTTAAACTATCACGAAAGACTTGCTCAATTTCACATGTACGCTATTTCAAGGAAATTCGAGCGCTTTCCGATCATATGTGTTTGGAAAATTCTGGAAGGAATTACAGTGAACGTCAATGGGCGAATCCAGACCAGACACTCAGGCCGTATTGGTCGCACTTGTGAAGCGTGAATTCCGATCAAAACTGGTGGTGACGTAATGACCACAAAGTATTCTAATAGTTTCGCGGTTCGGGGGGCGAGATTATTCAATAAAATGCCACGTCACATCCGAAATGTCACCGGTACAGAGACTGCGAAATTTAACATTTACTAAACGCATAGTTACTGAAAGTGCTAGATAAATCTGTTGTAAGCGGCTACGTGAACTGTAAGGATAACTCGCTGTTAGCCATCCCGCTGGTCATGGACTGCAGCATCACCTCTGCGCAAGATGGGCGGCGTGCATAATGCACCTGGACCTCGTACGAAGTATCATCAAGGTAAGGTAGGACCCTAGATAACGTCAAGCTTAGAAATCCGTAATGCATATTTCAGAGAGAAGTGTTGAAGTTTTATTAGAACTTCTTTCATATTAAAAATGTATTTTGCCTTTACAATATTGACTTATTTCTCTCTATTGACAGGCAAATTTCTTAGCAAAAATGTAAGTTAAAATATTTATTACGTCTGTTTTATTTAAACATATATAGGCCCTAACCAAATGAGGCACGAGAGTTGCAGAAAAATAGAATTTCTACGTACTACGCCTAATTGATGAATCAGTATTTTTCATGCATTTTTAATCTATTTTAGTAGTAAATATTTTATTCAAACTAGAAGCAATATTTTACTGAACGAGAAAAATCCAATACTATACCTAACAGATCACTAAAATTAAATTTCAAGTACATATAAGTCATACTAATGAATAGGCAAATGGCATTTACAGTTAATAAACTAAATATCTTAAGACATGTGCATGTTAAAAATAAACAAAATACATTGTTTATTTTAATACATTGCTGATCGTAATGTCGTTATTTGATATCGTTTTCACACTTGCTTAAATCATTAATTATTCCACATATACTTTGTGTCGCACGGATGTAAAGCAATTTACTAGATTTTGATTATATTCTTTAAGTATTTAAATAGATGAAAAAAAATCGTCCTAAATAAAAGCTTCTGCAATTTTAGTTTTCGAATTTCACCCAAATTGACACTATTAGCTATGATAGCCTATCACCTATAAACATAGAGTTGAAAATGTATTAGGAAAATTAAAAATTATCATTTTAATAATTTTTGCGTGGTAATATTGCCATTTAAAACGGCAATCTCTTTTCATTAAATACCTTGTGATAACAGAGCAGAAACTGTTTCACCGGCTCGTACGTTGCAAAAACCAGCGTTCGTTGTAATAACTTCTTATAAATGATTTATAGCAGGTTTACTTTCAAATTTTGCTGTAGTATTCACTTTCTAAGTACTTGTATTAGTTAAAATGCAAAGTAATAATAACTGATTAATTAACCAAACTGATAGATAAATAAAGCAGCGTAGCGCTATATAAGCAGGACAAGTAATTGGCGCGAATAGCAACCTTGTTGTAGGGATATGTTGGTGTGCCTACGCACTCACGCACTCACCACTTCTCGGCCTCGCATTGCCAGCTTCTACAGAATTTTCCTGTGTTTCGGGCTAGTGCACTCCGGTCCCGGCCCCGGCTACTTGATTCTTGGTCTCCCCGGCCCCGGTCTTTCCCATCGTCGCCCCGGGCGGTGTCTAATTGCAGACACATCAACAATGAACAGCTTGCTCATTACAAAACGACATGCCTTATTGCAGCTGTCAGAATCAAAGGAAATGTTGCCTATTGTACTCGGATGCAATTTAGTCATTTGGAACTAAGCATTGACTCTACATTGGTTTCCAATAACGCAAAGAATTGCTCTCACAATGCCAGCGTAAAAAGCTCATCAGTTCTAAATCAGGCAGCGCTGACTGGAAGGATTTGGTGAAACACACGTGCATGGCTGAAAAGTTTGTGGGCTTTTGCAGTAATTTCCGTCATCGCAATATTTCTTCACTGTGAGGATGAGACAGTGCACAGTCTGGGTATGAAATTGTACTGGCTAATCAATTAAGACTTATCTTTTGGGAATTTTTGTGAATAGTTCAGGAGATGTGACTGATGATTCGTAAGGCTTGAATCCTAAGAGATTGTGCTGTATTTATAGAAATATCTAGATTTATTTATTAGAAAAGGTATATAGGCTGAGACAGAGACCTATTTTAGGCACTCACTGATTTCTTAGACTTTAGAGTACGAAAGGTCAGGTGCATGAGCTTCTTCCGTCAACCCAATTATTGGCCCTGAAATTGAAACTACAAGTTTTCACACGAACCCTTTATTGGGCATCTCAAAATCACTCTCGTAGGACTAGCTCACTATCTTCACAGTGTGCACGTAGCTTTATTCTTCTACCTACTGAGAGTGGGGTTCTCACAATAGCTTATATTTGCTCATCGAAATAATTGCCACTGGTTAAAGTCAACTGAAAATTAACCAAAAAGTTTTCTAAAACTATCAGACTGACTACTAAACTGGCTATTATAAAAAGCAAGCAATGAAATAATTTTTAGTTTTTTAATAATTAATGACTTAGAATGGGGCTTGAGATTGCAAAATGACTATACCTAAAGCGAAAAACTTGACACCCAGTTATTCCTACAAAATAAAACAAGATGAACACAAATTTAATTTAAGAACATTTAATAAAAAACTCTGACCAATTTTGTATTACTGGATGCATGGGACCTAGGGGAAAATATAATTAATTTTGAGTGTGGAAAATTAGAAAAAGTTTCCTATGCCAGTAAATCAAAGAACTCATTTAACCAGGCCTTCCAATCTACATCAATATTAAATACAACTCCGCGCAGAGTATTTATCAAAGTAGAAGCACCCACCTTTTCTCGTTTCCACTTGGGATTCTGCAAAGAAATCACTGCTTGAGTCCATGAATTGAGCGGAGACGAACAAGCAAACTGACGGAGATTAAGGGCTCGTTGATTTTCGTTGTCGCTGAAAGCATGCGGAACCCATGATCCATACTTCTGACCCTTTCCCTTCGAGTGAAGATTCTCCTTTACAGCAGTGTGGGAGCATTCCATTTTCTCTATCTTGTCCCTTGTCAATTGATGATTATTTTCGCGCAAAAGATGATTGAATCGTTCCTCATCGATTTCAAATGGATGACTAGGACGAGGTGAGTCGTTGAGGTGTAAATTTCTATTTTTAACTTGGCATACCACTAATCATATGTCCTTTAAGCTATAGTGCAATCTCCTTACATAGCGCAAATATCGTGTACAACTTTTGTGGCCTTAGAACTTTGGTTGTGAGAAAAAACAAGGAGATGTCGAAAATGATAATTTTTTCCACTTGACCTTTGATTGTGGGAGGGGGGAGGGGCTAAAAATAAGCAGAAATTAACCAAGTATACTTGAAAACAACACGGATAGACTGCAAACGTTTTCAAAGTATCATTTTTGAAAAAAAAAAGATTCCATAATTGGTGACGTGACATATACAATACATTCCGAAATGTTAACAAACCCGGCAAGAACCTATGTAGTATCTAACCCAATCGATAGCTTTCTGGTATTCGCATTTTGTTGCGAGTAGAAAAAAAGATATCGGGACAAGTTAGGAATTATGGTCGGTAGATCCTTCAGTACATACCTTACCTGTTGAATTTGGTTAATAGAAAACTTCATGTCATTGCAAGTAGATGATGGAAAAATATGTTCGTCGACGTACCTTTTTTGTTACAAAAGGTAGAGTTTAGCAAGCCAAGCCAAGCCAAGCAACTGTTCTACTTGACTTCACTGCATCTAAGGCGAGTGATTGTAGAAAGGTAAACGGTACAAATTGTTCAATAGCTAAATACTAGTAACTCATCCTGGTAATCTTTATTGATAAGAAACTCCGATGAGCTCCATTTTTTATTCAATAGTTAAGAAATACCATTGGAAGGATAATGGAATGCTGGAGAACGATCCATTAAGAAAATTACCAGTACCTGTCCTTTCATCCTCGGTCTTACTGATGTTATTTTGAAAGTGATGCAGGGGGCAAAGTGAGCAATAGCTCATAGAGGGCCGGGGCGTACGTTCCGGTGTCTCTTTGGGAATGGGCCTCTTGGTTCGTCTACTGCCGCCTATCTAATCCAAATTATCAGTTACGGTACCTGTCCTTTCATCCTCAGTTTTAGCGATGCTTTTCTGAAAGTGATGCAGGTGCAAAGATAATCCTGTACAGCAGGTACGGTACTACGCACCGAGTTGTAACTGTACGGACGTTACCGACAGAAGCTCACTGAAGCGCGCTTTATTTTGTTTTATTCAGCTATAAAAGCCCCTGGCCCGCCAATCGAGCTCAGTGAGGTCACAGAAATTCCAGCAGAGTGCACTGGCAGCTCTCGGGGGGCGTTTATAAATTCTTGCCACCAGTGCTTAGGCCTGCTAATGCAGCCAAGATTTAGGCACTTAGCGTTAAGACAAACAGAGCGTCTCTTCTGTTGAATGTTAATTCAGGAAACCCGACAATTGTG
>LQNS02000141.1:37233513-37250704 GCA_001587735.2 Parhyale hawaiensis | reverse complement strand
CAGGAGTGCGTGGCTTCATCTGTTCCTGTAGTTTTAACGGAACTTCCAAGCGCTAACTTTCAGAACTCGTTTTTCGTGGAGCTCCGTCTTATTGACATGGAAAGAGAGGGACGGAGTTGAGGGTTGTGGCAGTTTTTCTTGTGAAGGGGGAAGAAGTTCACTTTGATGACATAAGTCATGTTAGCGGCAAGAGTTACTCTATTTCTTCAATGTCACTAAATGAATATTTCACCAGAGCTGCAAATGAAGAATTGGAGACATACTTACATATGCTAAGGAACAGCGAAAATACATTATTTCATGCTGATCAGTGTAAGAGGTTATTGCTATGTTAAATTAACCATTTAGTTAAGCGATTATTGCAAGCGTTTAGAGAGGCTAATTGTAAAGCGTTTGGACTTAAGTTTACCCTAAAGACACAAGCTGCTTCTTCCCTAAAGGACACTGCTACTCCTGCATGGAACCAAGCTTTATTTTGGAGTTTCTATATTAAATGAGAATGAAGTGGTAGTCTGAGCTAAGAAATATTCCCAATCATTGAGATGAGACGATGCTTCTGTCTCAGTCCCATCTGAGTCACTGCCATTTAAATATTGATTGAGTATATGAGTGAAAGAGTAGACGGCAAGCGGAAAACCATAGCCAATTGGAAGATTTAGAATTATGAGTTCCGGTACATAGTTAGTGTTGTTCCTACTGTTTTTTGGATTGTCTGTAAACTATATTGAAAAAGCAATGCATTGTAAACTCAACCAAGTTGACTCAACCAAGTTGATTTACGAGCTCAGCAGGTGATATCCGAAGCTGCATAGGGTGTCGCTCCCAGTGGTTGTCCATGCAGTTTTGAGACTTATTGACTGTACGCGCTCTAGCAAATTCGGGTAGGAAACTCTGCTAGCACTGACGTGTTTTCTTGTGTTTGAGCGTTTGTTCGCTTAGAAGACTCATAACTAATTTCTCTGGAGAATTCTGCTACGAAGAGCTCGTTGAATCCTATTAGGATTATCGCAAACGTATTCATAGAAATTTCGACTATATTTGAGACTTCTTTGCCGAGTTTGCTCATTTCGTTGCTGCCACGCTTCGCTAAAAGTTATGAATTGACATCCGCACCACCATATCCGCTGCAGGACTTGGCACCTACTGCTTTGACTTCCGACAACAGCCTGTGCCTGTAATGTTTTATCGGCTGCTGTTTGATACCCATGATGTCCTTTTGCTACACCAAGTTAATGACGCAGAAACTTTCTTCCATTTACCTCGGTTTTATCCACAGTTTGTTCATCAAATCAGCTTTATTTGGTCGATGCGAAGCAATGTGGCCCAAGTTCATTTTCTATACGACTCCTGCAGGAGATCTCCTGGGATACCTCCGTCTCTCTGAACAACGACCGCCACAAGTTTATAGCTTTGTCTGGCCGAGCCGTTCGTCATGTTTTGTAGCGGCACAATTGGGATGAGACTGGCCAGAATAATGAGAGCAATTTTCTCTTCTCTCTCTTGGTGCCACAGAGCATCGAGCAGCCTGTCCAGCTTTGTTTCCGTCTGTCTCATACTAATACTCACCGTCTTGATGCGTCATGATACTTTAGTGGTGTTCATGGCTTGCTGAAATATACGCGCGGTATGGGAAAATTATTGATTTCTTTTAGCACAAGGATACCAATGTACCAAACCACGTTATCAGAGCCCAGTTTTATGAGCAATCTAAAAGGAATCGAACTGTAACGTATATTGTATTTAACAATAGATATTAGTTCAGGGAAGCGGAGATTTGAAATAAAAAATGAAAAATTCACCGCAGTAATACTCATTTTTGGTACTAATAAATACTTGTATATTATACTTATATACATAATTATGATACTTGTATTTGTAGAGTGCAACAGCTGTTTGCGAACACTCTAGTCTATTTCTGTGTATTTCTAAAACCTTCGGTCTGTTTGGGCTCTACTGCCAAGCGTCAAATGTATAAACACGCAGATTTTCCTGATACCGGCAGCACACAATACAATCGCAAGCTCAGCTTATGAGCAAACGTTTAGCCCGCTCATCATCACGTCACATTGTGTGTGGAAGTCGGTAGCATAGATACGGCAGCATGAGCGACGTGCGAGCTGAACGTTGGTTCATTAGTTGAGAGTGGGATGGCGGTCTTGGCATTAGAGTGTTGACATCAAGCACAAGTGGGGGGGGGGGGGCTATGGCGCGCAAACTGCGCTGCCTAGGGAAGATCTTGCGCATGAAATGCATCTCTACAGCGCTAAAATTTCAAACTGCGCTTGATTGATTGTCTGTTTGTCTGTATCCTCCAAGGCCTGTAAGGTTCAGCATTAGACAGGAGGCTGGGTATAGATAGGTCCACTTGTAGGGCTTTGGTCCGGGAATAAATGGAGAGTGAAACTTAATTTCCAAAGTGTAATGAACTTTATATTCTCGACACTGTGTGACTGATATAATAATTATGAGAAGTTTAATTTAGTCTGCACAAAAACACTGGTTATAATACAGAACTTGCTCAAATTTTAGGAAAACTTAAGTTTATTTAATGTATAAGCCTACAGTTTATATGCTATATAGCTACAATAGCGTCTTTGAGGGGATCTTTTCTTGACAACACCTGCAATAATTTGTTCGGTGCAAGACCTGCAACATCGAACACTTAAGTAAAGGCTGATGTTTAATTTTCTGCTTATTTTTCTCGGTTTATTTATTCATTTTCTACCACGTCTGAAAAAGTAAAAATTTGGCCAGGTTGGAGACTGTAGCGATCCTGCCACAAACTGATGTAAACTGATTGGTGAAAAATAGGGCAAGTGGTAGATGCTGGCAAAAGTACGTAGCTACGTATTTTAATGCACTTCTTGCTTTACCAACGTTGAAATTTAATCATTGGAGGTACATATCTGTAGCTCATTGTAGTAGTCTTCTGTATCATCATAATACTTTCGTGCCACACCCAAACTCGAGTGTTGGAATAAGTTTGAGCGCAAATTAATGGTGATATATTCTTCAAAATACCTTCAAATTTAAAGACGGGCGAGGAACACGGAAATTTCACTACAGCAATTATTTTTTTTTTAATTTGGGTTCTTTATTTTGTGAAGCGACTTTTCGCTCGAGCGAGAAACATCGGCTAATGCGACAGCACGGCATATCTATGGTAAGAAGCAAAAAATAGTTTATGAATGACACTTGAGTGCTTGCTAAAATTGAATAACTTTTTCTACATGGCACGGATGAAAAAGAAAGTTTGTGTTGCTCACCAACAGCGAAGCAGGGAGCGCTCATCTCATGTCCCTTAAAGGTGGCAGTGAAGGTAAAGTCAACTTGACTGCACCCTCCAGTGAGAAACCCACACGCACTGGTTCGTGCTGCGGATATATTTAGTCCCACTGGCTTCAGAGGAGTAAGTACGGCTGCAATCGACCACGGGTCATTAAGAACTATGGTGCCATCGACGGAACGTTAGACGACCCGCACCTCCCCTCCCCTACCTTTCTATTTCAGGACAAGGTAAGTGCCCCACGGTAGCTGCGCATGCCAAGCAACTTCACTGACTCAGTGCACTGAGCGCCGCAAAGATTGTTTGCCTGTCTCGATATTTGAACCCCTCACCTAAAGTGCCACCAGTTCAACACGCACGACTGCTGCTACACAACCTGTTTCACGAGCGAATAATTTTACTAACGAAAGTGTGAAGTTTCCTTACAAATTCTTTGACATTTTTGATAACCAAGTGCATCAGTAGGTACTTACTTTGGCGCACTCCCCTACTCATTTGAAGTTTCCTATTTGTTCCTGGTTGTAGGAGACAGCACGAGGTAAGGGCTGTTCACGCTGAGGCTTTGTGCTTGAAGACTTAATTAGCTGAATCTGTAGTGACAGTTGACTATAGATAAACAGTTGAATACACGAAGACGTTTACATGCATGAAGAGAGACAGAGAAGAGCGTGGATGAGACAGAAGCGAGGAAAGTACAGGACCTTGAGTGGAGCCGTCAGTGGAGTCTGATTATAAGGTGAATGATTTTTAGGTTAGTGTTAATTCATTTACATTACATTGGATATATGTTTGTGTCCGCTGAGTCAAGGCATTCTTCTTCTTATAACTTGATCTAACAGTGCTTCATTCCGTGAGCAAGTTTGTCTCGGAAGCACAGAACATATGAAAGGCTGCTAAATTATAATATTTGATTATAATAATAATATAATATTATAATAATATATTATATTATAATAGTATATAATATTTTTTCCAAGCCTAGAGACGAAGCAATAATAATAAAAACTAAAATGGAAAAATGATGGCGAAAATTACTTGTCCCATGTAACGATGAATGCAAAATGTAACTGGAGTACTCTCGAAAATCTGTACCCAGCAGCGAAGCACAGCCGCGATCAAAAACTATCTGAAAGGTACTGAGACCCCGCCCCACGGTAGCACCGGATGTTGCGTGCTGCATAGTTGTGCTGGGGGTCCCGAGAACGATCCCCGGGCTAGGGGCGGTCTTTCTCATGGCACTTGGCGCTGAATCAACAAAATTTGCTTGGTGTGCAGAGCTATCATGGGAGTACTTACCTAAGGGTAGGGGAGGGGACTGGTCGTTGAACCTTCCGTTTCGGCGCCATAGTTCCTAGCGACTCGTTGTCGACTGCAGCCGTACTTACTCCTCTGATGCCAGTAGTCCAATGTCTCCTGCACAAACCAGTGCGTGCGGGTTTCCTAGAGGAGGGTGCAGTCAAAGTTTATTTTACCTCTAACGGACACTGATCGCGTAGTCCAGACACAAGAGTGGCGACAGAAGCTGTCGCCAATGCAGCTCTGCTTTCACTTTGCTACAGCGGACTGGAAATGAAATTAAATTAAATTAAGCTTATTGAGTCCCTGGCTTGAATAGACTAGTCCTGAAATTAAAGAAAATGAATTCAATATCCCTCCATTGTGTAAAGAAGCTCCAAGTGCCCTGCACTGTAGGCCTTACTTGAGCTCGAGCAGTATAGTTTAAAAATTTTACTCTCAGCCTCAAGTAGCTGCTTAATCTTGTGAGCGAGAATGCACATTACGTAAAATATATTCTTTTGTTCACGAAACTATAAAACACTGACAAAAACTGGCTCAGCCTAAGCGTCTTATATGTCTGCCAGAGGAAAGTATGTCGTGCCACGAAGATTTATTCCAAAGAAAATAGGAGATGCAGGCAAGACAAATGCGGTGTGATGTCACTGACCGACTTAATTCCATAGTTCTTTCATGATGAAAGAGAGAGAGGTGGAGCAGTGTCGTGATGTTGCATAGCGGGAATGTCTGACTGCAGTGAATTGTCTTTTACAAACTTATGTAGTTCATGCTGTTTCTGTTTCGCCCGTATCGTTTGCCCACACAGAAATCTAAGATATTTCCAATCTTCTGCTTATGTGCTCAGATGTAATAACTTGTCTGAAGGTGCCATTGTATAAATAATTTACCCAGTTGTTGGAGTCAGAACTCATCACTGTTTATTTCCTTTCTGGATTTTCCCCTCTACTGGGCAGCTGCGGGCGGGAAACCAAATCGAACTTGCGTATAGCTCTTGTCCTAATTTTAATTGTTCACTGGACTCGTGTACCCGTGCCAGGGGAAATAAAGGGAAACTTTTAAAAAACTTCACAGATTTTTGAATTTTTGCACTTACATATCATATTGTTTGGCAGTTACAGGAATTCTTAGCAATTTTAGCAATATTACCAATTGAAGCAATTTCGGGGATTTGGCAACACTATCAATTTTGGGTTACTTGAGTATTTTTTTTCAGAGCATGACAGGAAAACTATCTATATAAATGATGCAAGACTAAATAATCATATATATACAGTATATACGTAGAGATTTAATATACACGGGTAATGTTACTATGGTAACGCGTGCATCAGTAAGGTCCTGAGTCTTCAGCAGCTCTCCAGCAGCAACGTTATCCTTCTGCCTAGCTGCTCGTAAGTTCTCCCAAGTCGCTTACTTGTGCTTAGAGTTTCATAAATAGAACGAATTTATTAACCGTGTATTTCTATCAAGCTTAACTGATGTAAGCGTAACAGGTTCTTTATTCTTAGACACTGTCCACAGTGTATACTGTCTTACTGACAATTTACTAGATTGATGTAAAGACAGTAATATCTTTGTACCACATCGGTACACAACGAACATATCCTACCGTTTTGCTTTCCCATTCGAAACGCTATACACTTTCTACATTTGTTGGTTAGGTTGCAAAGTTAGCGGACTCTGCTTTCATTGCCCTAACAAAATTATTTATTATTATTTGCCCCCTCTGAAGCTGATTTACAGTTTTACCCTACAGGGTGACAAAGAACTCTGCTAGGGTAAATTGCACAGACAAGAGTACTATAGAGTAGGTGTAGTATGCTTTCGATTCGTGCACTGCGATTGAGAAAGTCTAAGCTCATTAGCTTTGCTGTGCTCCAAGACTTTAATCCTGTGCGTTATACTCGCTATTTTGGATCGAATTTTAGGAGTAATCGGCTTACAATCAATGTTTGAATCGCGATCTAAAGCGCGGGATCGAACTCTCAGCGGTTCCAGACCAAACTTTTGATACCTGTGAAGTTCTCAGGCCGAGGTCCAGGTGGCGTTATGCCGCAACTCATCTTGTGCAGAGGTGACATTATGCTTCGTGACCAGCGGGAGAACTAACAGCGAATTATCACTGCAATGCACGTAACAGCTTACAGCTGGTTCGTCTGGCACTTTAAGTTAGTATGAGACCCTACCTTATCTTACCTTCACACTTTGACGATTCTTTGAACGATGTACAGGTGGTGTAACTCACACCGCCCATCTTGTGCAGAGGTGATACTGCAAAAAATATTTAAGCTTTGCAGCTTCAATGCTCGTGGTGTCCTGAATGCCACGGATCATTGTTTTGAACAAACTCGCTAGCCGAACCATGAACCTATTATACCGGGGACACATATACTTTTCTACGTCGCACTGGTTGCTAGGATGAGCAGCTCGCACGGCCCGTTTCGAAATATGTATATTTAGAATCAGTAGCACAGATACCGAAGTATAAATGACGTCAGAATCTCGCATCCTTGCATCGAGTTGTCTGTGCAAATGCCTAGTGTGGCCCCGGCATAATAGAATACGTCGTGGCTGTTGTTTCACCGCCAATTCTGACCGGGACCCGCACTGCACGAGTGGGACCAGTACCGTCCAGTGTCTGGCAAGACTCCGTCTACCGACGCGGACAGTAATTCCTTCTGGACTTTTCCAAACATATTGAATGTTGAGCGGAGAATTTCCGTTAAGATTGGAAAGCAGTTTGTTATTATAAGACATCCTAAATGCTTTTTTAACGAAAATATTAGCCCAAGCTCAAGTACATGCACAGTAGTAGCCAACCTTAGACAGCAGAAAGACTAGTGCCAGCTCCCCATAAAATACAAAGATGTCTCTAATTATTTTGGTAACTCACGTAACAGCTTCTCATCTAACGCTCCAATACTCCCCGAGTTAAAGCCATTATCTTCATCCACTCGTCCGCCATATCCATCCATTAATTAGGTCACGCTACTAGCCAATGCTCTCCAGAACAGAAGAGACGTCGAGAATGAGACTGCTTTATGACTTCATTCTTCACTCGGTGTTATGAACATTGGCCCTCATACATGACTGTGCTTGGTTCATTGGGCCGGAGGGTAAGAGCGTCTCTGCTCATTATGGCAGCCACTCAGGGGGAATTTGAGAGACCGTGTTTGCCATCAACCAATTATCATAGCAATCGCTGGAGAGAGCCAATGCGGAACAGGCCGATCCCTCGCAAGCTCTGTTTACCTTCGGTCTATCGTGTGCGCGCCCTGGTGGCATCAAAAGCCAAGTGTTGACGTTGAATTACTGATTGTTTTGAGATAGACTCTGTTCATTAGGCAGAATTCATGTATTCACCGGTGATGAGGATAGCTACTCTACTGTTTTAACTCGGAGCAATGATGTTATATGAACGATTGGAATTTGTAGACAACAAGGTGTGGGCAGTTTGAATTTGAATTTAATATAGGATCGTATGGTAAATGGGATTTTTATGTCAGGGAACCTTAAGTTTACTTGCGGGTAGGCTTCAAAAAGGAAAGTTTTTAGGAAGTTGACTGTATCGACGGTGGTTTTACTGTAGTGTGGAAGAGTGGAAGAAATCTAATTTACGAACAATAGGTTTTGTAATACGGGGGTCAAATAGTTTATTCAAATAGTTTATCCAGAAATAGTTTGCAGTAATGATCTAAAAGGAGATAGGATTGCCGTTATTCTTGAAGAATGTTGGAAGAAAATCTCTTTCATTTGAAAATGTTATGTGAAAGGAAGATAAATGATATGCCCTAAACAGTAGAGTTCCGGATGCATTTATTTTAACTTAATTAATTGTAGGAGTGACTGGAGAAACTGGACAAACTATTTGATCCCGATATTAGCAAACCTGCTCTTCGTAAATTAGACTTCTTCCACTCCCTTTCACACTGCAGTAAAATCATCGTCAATACAGTCAACTCTCTCAAAACTTTCCTCTTCGAATCCTACCCGCATATAAACTTTAAGTTCTCTTACAAAAGTATATTTATCATAGGAACCTATTTTTAATTCAAAAACTACCTCCCACACCTTTTCTGGCAGGTTTTGTTTACGAATTCCAACGCAGAAGCTGCAATGCTTCGTATGTCGGCAGCAATGGACAGCATTACAAAGCCCGCCACCAACCGTTATGTATATCTAACAGAACAGGTTTATCCATGCAAAACCTACACATTCAGCTCCCCGTATCCACGCAGAACAAAACAACCACATTTTTAGCCGGAAAGACTTCTCCATCATCGACTATTCCAACCAAATGGAACTCATTACTTTAGAATTACTCTTCATCCATAAAAAAAAGCCCAGCCGCACTATTAATGGCTACAGCTGTACTTCTCAATGCAATCCACAACTGACGCTTTTCCTTCGACTGTACATTCCCTCCGCACAATGACATTACCACGACTGTTGTCTCCAAATCGTCCGACTGTACAAGCATTGACATTAAGACCTTCCGAGCTTACCAAGATGTTTCGCCTTTTATACCTCCTCCTGACAGTATCTCTGCCTCTTGTTATTGAAATAAATTGCTCGATATACGTCGTTACATTCACAAATTTAAGAATTTTATGTTTTGAAGACGGGAGATACATCCCGAAATGATAACATTTTATGATTCTACCGATACTAATATTTTAATGAAGCTGTTTTTTATTTAAGATTTAAGGACTTAATTCTTTTAGTTAACACATGCTTTATTTAGGATCTTTATCGACTAATCAAATGATTTTCAACTGAGCCGCAAGATTCCCAGCCGACAGGAGCACATCATTTTATTCAGCAAAAATACTGCATAATTTAGGATCATTGCCAAATTCCAAACATCCTTCAACTGAGCAGCAATATCCACACCAGAAAAGACCGCATTATTTTAGAACCATTACCTACTCCCAAACCTCCAAGAACTGAGCCGCAATATCCACACCAGAAAAGACCCCAACGCTTTCTCTTCTTTCAGAAGCAAGGCAACTCTTCAGCTACAGCTCCGCAATTCGGTGGCCACTTTTCCAGCAAGGCAACTTAATAGAATTTAATCGTAACTCCGGGCAATAAAGCCGCGTAATATAGCAACATTTCAGNCTTTCTCTTCTTTCAGAAGCAAGGCAACTCTTCAGCTACAGCTCCGCAATTCGGTGGCCACTTTTCCAGCAAGGCAACTTAATAGAATTTAATCGTAACTCCGGGCAATAAAGCCGCGTAATATAGCAACATTTCAGGCCACCTTGGAAGCTCACCATAACCTTGCGATACAGTCTTGGTTTATGAAGCCATCAACCAATTTCCAGTGGCCATCATCTCTTTTCGGCAAGTTTACTGTTAAACCTGATCCTTCCAGCGGCTGAGCATCACGTTCCGCCAAAATGATTCACTCGATTTCATAATTTTATTATCACTTCAGTGCAAGGATACATTCAAAGTTTACGAGATAGATTCGGCGCTTATTTTATAGCGAGTTTTCTATCCGAGAAAAAATATTGGGCCTCCAAGTCAGCGGCCTCTGGTGGTGGTGAGGAACTTTTGGACTGGGAAAGATTGCAACGTTGGGTTGTAAAATATAAGTTCATATTCTTCCATGCTTGGAAGTGAGTCTATCAACTTATTGAAAAGTTTGGTAGCTTTTGTAATCAACGCTGGAAATTTGGAAGGGTAATTCTGTAATGTTGCTTGCAATTAGTAATGTTGAGTTGCTAGATGAATGGATCGAGGTCGTCGGTCATCATATGTAGGCACTTTTCTAACACATGCGATGAATCTGTGGTATATATTTTCCTGTTGCAGAATACATTCCCTGCTTCCGCTTCCGTCTTTAAATAAACATGAATAATGTCTGTAACTCATTTAATTTACTGGAAGGAATGTGCATGTTAATAAATAACTCGCACTAGCACCATTGTTAAAAATTCAAATTTTGTTTCTGGGATAAAAATGACATTGCAATCTTCTATGAAAAAGTTTATCGTTGAAGGTTTACTAATTATGAGTGCAGAATTATGGAAAAGTGTATATTTGCGGCGGCTTCGATCACGCCCCTATAAGATCTAAGCAAGCATGTCGATATAAAATTTACGCTGGCTTGTGAGGCAGATGGAGCACTGTCTTTTCTGGATGTTTGAGTTTCGAAGAACGGCGAGCATTTCGAAACTTTTGTTTATCGTAAGCCAACTTCTACAGGTTTTGGAACCAGTTTTTTTTAGCTTTACACAGGGAGCATTCAAAATTAACAGCATCAAATTCACATGCTTACAAAATATCGTCTTCAGATTTCACATTCCGAACTTCAATTGCTCATCACCTTTTTCCGCCAGAACGGTTAACCCACTAATTTTGTTTACTCACGTATATTAAAAAATTTCTTGCCAATCGTTACCAACTAAACACCAACGGGTTGCCATCCAGAAACAGGAGTTTCTTTGCCATACCGTTTTTTGGAGTTCAGTCGGAAAAATTACGAAATGAATTATCCAGGCTATTATCTCAATATTTTTCTGATTTAAACTTCAAAATCATTTTGTCCAACAAATATAATATAGGTTCTCTGTTCCAGTACAAATACTCTCTTCCTCGTGGCCTTCAGGCAGGGATCTCTTGTATTTAAATACAGTTGTGAGCTATGTTCATCATCGTAAGTGTGCTCTACTACCCGTACGCTTTTTAAGAGATCTGCTGAACACGCGGGGAGAAGTTGTCGTACCTGTAACATTCTTGCCCATCCTCCATTTTCATCCGCGCGACAGCACGCTGAGGTGCGCGGCTCCAGAGTTTGTGTAGAAAACTTCGAAACGCTTACTATGTGCTATAGCTCTGACCTTAGGAATGTTGAATCACTCTATATTTTTAGACTGAAACCAATTTTAAATAACCAGAACAGCGCTCATCCTCTTTTTCTAGTTAGGAGGCAGTTTTTTCGTGACTTTATGAGTTTGTAAGTAGCTTTATGCATTAGATTTTCATTTGGAATAGCCTTCTCTTTACAGAAGTACTGATGATGGGCGAAGCCCGAAGCATTTACATTTTTATAACTCGACTTAATTCTTATTTTAATGCTATTGAACTGTAGCAAATATGGCTGTATTTTCAATCGTTCTGGCCCTAATTTTTATATCAAGACTACGTAATAAAGCAGACTGTCAAGTCTTTGATTCTAAGTATTCTAATCTTATCAGCCTTAACCTGTCCTTAACTTCAAAAACTTGTGCGTTCAATGGGTCATGTTTGATCAAGCATTAGGCGTTAATCACAACTAGCTACTTGAAGCTCAGCAGGATTAAATTAGCAAACTGAAGTTCATCGGACTATATCGTTGCTATCAAAGTGGGAGAATAATTATGGCAGTTACCTTATGAATGACAGAACGCAGGCAATATTATAGGCGCCCTTCAGTATAAGCTTGCATGGCAGGACAGGAGGAAACACAATATACGAGAGGCGGAAGCCTTGCTTATTGTGAGGTCAAAAACGTTAACAGGAGGCCTGTGACGCCGCAGCCAAGGCCAGCTGCCTCGCCGCTCACTGCACAATTTGTTGACTTCTGATCCAAATTGAAAGCAAAGTTCGTATTCAATTTATTTCCTCATTTATAGAAGACATAAGGAAATTGAGAGATGAGAAACTAATAGAAATCAATGATCACTGATGACCGAGGCTAGAACTAATGGAGCTACATGCTCGACTGTCGCTTTGGATATCAACTGAAAAAAATGTTTTCTCTACTACTTCCTCATTTTTAAAGTACGCAGCTAAGAAATAAAATTAGGAAATTGTGAGCATAGAACAGCAACATGGCGCCCGGTTTCCCTGTAGTTAACTGTACTTCACTCAAGTTATATAGTATATGGTTCGAAAGTTTTTGTATCTAATAGAAAATTAGAGACTATCGGTACACAACTCTTCTTAGAGCATGACATGTATTGGAGATGACACACAGAAAAGTGGAACAAGTGATAATGTGAATTTATTTTATAAAACAATACGCAGTACGTACTTAGAGATCTAAGTACGTGTTCACTTACTCTGGCATTCGTGCTTGAAATGTTATAGATTTGTAATGACATGTGTGCTTTGACCATGAGGGAGGCTGGACCCTATCAATAGTTGGTTGACATGACAACTCGCTTTCATAGACTAGGTTTTTTTCGTGGTTATACTACCTGGGTGAGACATCCGTATAGCTGTCGCGCTCAGTATTTTACTAACTAATTGTTACTCACATCAGTGGGTACAACACCTTGCAGCCAGTTCTGGATAAAATGTTGAGGAATAGAGTAAAGCCTTTATGGTTCACGTTTGTTTCATCTTCGAGTGGGCTTAGAACCGTGAATTTCTTATTTTTTTTTAGAGACAATTAATGTTCAACGATCTACTGAATATATATTTTCCTTAGTTTATAAACGCCGAGTAGACATCTGTGTCTAAACAGCCATGACGGCGGGTATATGAGATTATAATATTAGGTTAAACATTCTTGACGAGTCCTGACACCTCTTTGAAAAATATTGCTTAAAAAGCCAATGTCTATAGGAGAGAGTGCCGTACACTGCCAGCTGAGGGCCTAAAGTTAGCGAATGGGTAGTGCGCCAGCTGTACGAAAACCAAATTCTACTTCGCAAAACTGAGCTTCTAGCTGTCTCAAGCTTAATGAGGTTGTAATTATTGCCTGCAACTCAATGCAAAGTGGTGCATTAGAACACCAAGACTAAAGCTTAGAAGCAGCCAAAGCTAATCGAATTAGTTAAACTGGTTCTCTAGGAAAAAACTGGTTCCATTACCTCTTAGATCAGAAGGGCCGGTCACAACCCTCCCATCCTTCCCTCCTCCTCCTCCTTCCCCAGGCGTGGGACTGAAAGCCTCGCTAGGGATTTTCACAGCTTTTCAAAAAATGGTTCGGATTCTTGAAATAACAGTTTTGTTGGATGTTTCCTTATCACTCCTTCATATACAGATAGTGATAGGCAAATCAAGGTAATGAGAGCTTTTGCGCAGGAGATCGTGAATGCCAAAGGTTGGGAACCGATGTCGCAGTTGAATGGTACAGTTGCTGCAGGGCGGCCGTCCGACTCTCCCTGCACAACGTTCATCGCTATTGGCTGCCCTGAAACCACCAGACAGATCAACCACTGGCGTTGTCGCGTCGTCTCCCTCGTAGTCTTACACATGTGAAAGAGATCCCTGGTATTTCAATCTGGTCGTATATAAACACGATTTTGTTTATTTGTTTATATACTAGAGCAGAGACAGACCGAATCCTCCCCCCTCGTACACACACACACACTCGCACACTCTGCTCAATTGTCGGAAGCCGTCAAGATGAGACAGCAAATTACTCGGGACGCGTAACAGGTTACAGCGGCTAGTGCGAGCTCTGCGATTTATTCAAGAGGCGGCCACTCACTTTCGCAAGCGCTGCAGTGAAACAAGAAATTGTTGCTGGAAACCCGCCTTTGGTTTGAGACATGCCGGGACTTGTAGAACAAGTGTTCAGGTGTTGCCTTTGTTGATTTGCGGATAAGTCCAGGCTTGGCTAGCGACTTCATTGTGCAGTCGGGTTGAATTGCGAGCTGAAAGTCTGCTCGTAAGTTGAGCATGCGACTGCATGTTGAGGCCCCGGCTTTCCTCACATGACCTGCTGTATGAAAAGTTGTCTTAACTGCTCCGTGTCAGCATTGGAAAATCCAGCAGCGAGTTATCGCAGAGTCTTGGAGGTGAGGTCGGGCCTCTTGTGCTTCCAAAATATACATGAAGTTGTTTTATTTTTCAAAATTGGATAATGGGATAAGATATGGCCCATTAGCCCATTCTCGAAGGGGATAAGAAGCTTAGGTTCTGGTTCCCTTTGATTCACTGGCATAAACTTTGCACATCCTAAAGGAAAGAATATGCATTGGCTGTCACTAGCATTTATTCCCGTTCATTTAATTACTTTAGCAAATTTTAAGCGATGTAACTGTTTGAGCGATGATTTTACCAGCTGGATAAACCAGTCATTTGCTTTCAGTTTACATGATATTTTTCTTTGTTTGGGGAAAAGTTGAAAAAAACTACGACTTCCTATCTTCGCTTTATCAGAAATTACATTATTTCTTTATTATTCCCATGCAGTTTTACAAGTTCGTGACTCGATGGTTTGCGTTGCACAATTTGTTCAATTTGCAACACTGTGAAAGTAGTAGCCAATTTTCCCACTCTTTGCTTCTGCTCTTCTTCATATCACCAGCTCTCTGCTGACGCGAGCAACGTAACCAGGCTGAAAATAAGGGGATAATTGGATAAAAACGATACTAACGAGAAGCTCGGCGTAATTGGCAAATTACGTTATTATTTCCTAAGAGATTTCCTAACAATGGCTGGTGTATAAACAGGGCGTGTTGCGGACCACCGCGACTGCCAAGCAAACATTTCTCTGTATTGTTAAGGAACAGCAACTCCACTCAAAAGCTCCATTATTGCAGTTTAGAGACTCCTCGATATTTCGAAAACGAGGTGACCAATCGAAAAATTACCATGAATAAAAAGTGTTTAAAATTCCATTTTGTATATGCCACGCAAATTCAGAACAATCGGTTAAGTTTTGGTTCGCCTCGATTTTTCGAAAACGAGGTGACCATTCGAAAAATTACCATGAATAAAAAGTGTTTAGAACTTCATTTTACATTTGTCATACAAATTTAAGAACAATCGGTCAAGCATAGGTTAGGTTGGGCTAGGCTAGGTTACGTTAGGTTAGGTCAAGTGACGTTGGGTCAGCTAAGACCAGTTAAGGTTCGGTTCGATTTACTGGGCTTGATGCTGCTGTAATGTCGAAAAAATGGCCAACATCCGCTTATAATTGGTTAATGAATGTACGTTTGTAGTGTTCCCCATGTTCTGAAAGTTGCAGTACTTATTTGTATTAGGATATTTTATACTCGAGGGATAAATATATTATATGCTGCGCTCGAAGTTAAATTGCATTGATATAGTAACCAGTGATCCCCAAGAGCAGCTGCCTTTCGTGTGGGTATTTATCATCAGGATGAAGGCTATGATGTAGAACTAGGGACACTACATTGGATAATTCATGGATCATAGTTCGTAATTTTCTATTTTTAACCTTTGCCGTGGGCACGAAAAGCTGTATTTTAATTTTTGGTCTACTTTTAATTGTGAGAAGTTGAAACCCGGAGTTACCATAATAATTTATATCTGAGTTTATACTCTGCATATCATCGTTACTTCTGATCCACCTATCTGCTATCTATATATAGTCATACACTGTATGTATATTATTATTACTTTATGTTGATGTATTTCCATCACTTCTGTCGCCTTTTACCCCTCAAAGTGTACGTATTGCCAGTGATTTCGTTGACACAGCGGATACAGGACTCACTTTAGATTAATCAGTTCATCAGGTTCAATAAAAAATTGAAGATTTCCTACCACCCACTGCAAGTTTTTGTATCATAACGTAAAGCTATTTGCAAAAAAATGTTGATGAATAAAGTCCACCGCATATAGAATCTAAAAAAATTAAACTTTTACCTATGTGGCTCACAGCGAGGGCAAAAAGTCTTGGATTTTTCAAGATATTGTGTATTTATTATTTTTTGATGGTGGGGGGGGAGGGAAGTTGAGTCCAATGGACTTTAAAAATGAAACAGTTCTGTGCTGACTCCAGCTTCAGTTACTCACGATCAAATAACCCTGAGCCTTTTCTTGACTTCCTGTCGTCAGTTTTTATTTACCTTCTATTTCCTGCGCTCCCTAACTTGACTTCTCTCGGTCAGAGAAGGAGCAGAGAGAAATATTTTTAGTGCGTTCTGTGAAAATGTGCGTGTGTGTGTGGGGCTGTGTGGCGTGTGTATCGAAGCTTCATCTGAGCTCTTAGTCTTGTGCGAAGGGCGTACGAATATAATTTTGTGATGTATATTCTACGTGAAAAGTTTGAACAAGACCACCAAAGAAATTATATGTACACAAATTTACATTCGAGAATACAAGTATTCGAACACATTACGGATACAATGTTTCCTCAAATAACATATGCCGGCAGTTTAACACGCAATAATTTTTAGGCGTTTTATCTTTCCTTGAAATATTGATGACATCATCCACAATATAATAAAACACAGTTCTTGGTCGCTTGCTCGCTTGCTCCAATGTTGGTCCGTCTCTCCGTCACGCAGTTAAGAAAATTCATGTACTGAAAAACAAGTTGAGATACCATACAATTTCAGCGCTTGGGATACCGGTGACAAATATAGCTCTGGATCTCCGGCATCTGGATCCCGGGCTTTGGAAACCCAGCCGCTGGATCCTTGCTTCCATTGCTGAATGATATTGTAGTAGTTGAAACTTCACGCTGAGCAGACGCCTGTTATATTGAACTAGTGCACCAAACGCAACCCTTTTGTTGAATAAGTCATAAAAATATATATTTGAAAATATCTCAGCTTAACAAAAGAGTTGATAGTCTAGATGAGACGTAATTAAGTGACATCCCCCGTAGCACCGTTGAAAATGAACATGTCCAAACACGGGCATGCAGGCAAGCGCCCAAGTGCCTCCCCGTATCCAAGATACCCTCTCCGC